>JANFAE010000396.1:0-101955 GCA_024613145.1 Pisolithus marmoratus
TTTTCCGTGTCCATGATTGGAAGGGACGTTGGTCTGTGCGTGCGAATGGAATGGTCTGGTGTATATGGATGTTTGTTTGTATGTGTGTACGGGTTGTCATCCAATCGTCACCCGCTGCGCCTCCCGCGGGCTGTCTTCGTCGTACGCTAATCAACCTCTAAAATAACGTGCAAACAGGCGAACTTGTATCACTGAAAAGTAAATAAGGATGTCACCGACTCGCTCGTCCTCATCGACGATGGCGACAGCGGCAGCGACGACGAGTGGCGAAGATCGCATCTGCTACTACAAGGGTAAATACACAAACAGATCATGGCAACACCTTCCTCCCGAACTTGTCAGGTACGCCTGTTTTGCCACTGACTCATTTCTCATCTCATCGCCACACCCCAGGTCGATCGCCACCCACCTCCTCCTCGACATCCAGTCATCCAACTACACGCCGCTTACTTGGGAATCAAGGGAGCTCTGGCATCCCCGAATCGTCTACACCACTCTCCGCGATGCACTCGATTTGGAGCGTATCATGCATGTCACCCCTACTTGGGCTGCTGCGCGTGCGTCTCCCCTTTTCTCTCCTATCTTATCCATCCTTATCCCGCTGATGGCCTCTCCTTCCCCAGTCGAGACTCACCTTTTCTGGGCCAAGGCGTGCACCGTCATCGACCCACACGCCGTCCTCGCCCAATTCTCCATCTTGCGTCCCAAACCACCTCTACCAGGTGCACCCCTCCCTTTGCACCACCAAACACCCTACCGTCACTTCCGCCAGATCACCGCACGAAGCTGTTACGTCTGTCGCATCAACGCTCCCTGTACCTCCGCCGGTCTCACCAGCGCCAAACGCATCTTCCAAGTATTCAATTTGGGCACAATCCCTTTGTGTAGGGAACATCGAAAATCCACATTTTGTGGCTTGTGTTTGAGGGACGCTCCCCCAAACGAATGCGATCCCCCCCTTCCCCTGCAGCAGCAGCCACTCCTATCGGCCTTGCAGGTATCGGTACCAATCCAGCCCTTCCAGACCGCGTTTGATGTACAGACCGGTGCGACGAGGTTCGTACAACAACAACATCACCAATTACCCCCACATATCCAATCCACACCAACACCAACTCTCTCATTTAATCCCGCTCTCATGGTCTGCTGTGCCGAAAACGAAGATGAAGAAACCTGGCCAGGTATCGATACCACCTGTCGATCTTGTCGGAACGAATGGTTGTGGCGAAGAATATCATCGAGCGCCAGAGACAGGGAAGCCGTTGGCGGACCTAGGTTTGGTGTCCCCGTGTCACGGTCCCCTTCCGCTAGGTCTCGTTGGGATGCTGCGAAAGCAGGACGATGTTCTGATGGTTCTCGTTCGTCCCATCATATCTTCGATAGCGATCTCGATGATAACACAGACAAAGGCACCCGTTCCCCTCCATTTAAATATGCCTCTCCCGATTGGGAGACGCGCCAAACTGTCGACGCTTTCATCGACCTTGGGGAAGGCTCAATATCTGAGGTGATTAATGTTGCGAGGGAAAAGTTTTGGTTGAGAAAGGAAACCAAGATGGTCGCTTTGATGGATCAAGCTGTCGCTGCGACGAGGTGGGCGGGTGGAGAAATGGGAGCGGATATTGGCACTGATATCGCAGTTGGTGGCGATACTGCGGCTGGGGAAGTGGCAGGGCAAGAACAGAATGGCGCAGTGAACAGTCCATACTCGCCTTCTCTCCGATCACACGCGTCTTCTCTTTATGAAGAAGCCGCATCTCAAGCCACGTCCCCCAACTCTCATGTCTCTCAAACGCCCCGTGCCGCCGAATGCGACCATGACCAAGACCCATCCTCCGATGTCGACATCGAAGAGCTCGAAGAGGAAGAGGAGGAAGACCCAGAATTCCTCTCTCTGACTGAAGATGCCGGCGGTATCCGCGATCTCGCGATCTCCGACTGGGCACGCACCAGGATCCTGGATGGGCATTGGGTGAGTCCAGTAGATCAATGGTGTGGATATGCGTGGCCCGCTGGGGGAGGTGTGAGAGATGTGGGGGAGGAGACGGAGAGCGAACCGGATTTAGAGGTGAGTTGTCGGGCTACTGTCGATGTTGGGACAAGGGTCGGAGGGAAGAGGGTAAGGAGAGTGAGAGCTGTGCATCCATGCCCGTGGACAGTTGCACCTTCGACTTCCAATGCCTCGCCCTTCTCTGAGGGTTCTCTGAGCACAGACCCGAATGCAAACGGTGATGCAAACCCAAATTCGAACCACGAAACCACCGAGGAAGGACACGAAGAAAAAGAACGACAAGAGGAAGAGGACATCCATCCCCGCGTGTCGACCATTCGATCACATGCTCCACCCTCACACTCGCTCTGCGAACAAGCCTACCACGCGTATCAGAAACAGCTGAGAGACATTCTTTTACCTGCGATGGCGAACCTGGTGCGGAAGATCGTCGTTGAGGCGATGTATTTGGCGCGTTGGCCGCGGTTCGACCACACTGGGGGTGGTGAGCGAGACTCGCCCGGTGGGACAGGACGTGGGCAGAGAGGGATCACCGACCCGGCTATGAGAGTCGCAAAGATGAGCACGGAGGAGGTCCTTGAGGGGTTAAAACAACCCGGTGTGTGGTTTGAGGGATATGATTGGCTAAGTTTGGCCTTACCATCCTCGACGTCATCCTCGTTATCACCCTCTTCTTCCTCTGTACCCGGCCCGCTTACGAAATCCGGAGGGGAGACTGCAAAACCTGATGAACGAGAGGATGACACGAATAGTAGTACGTCAGACAGGAGCGATATGTCGCATACGACGAGTCCTGTATTGTCGACGACGACGTTACAGACGACGCCGTCGCCCCCTCCTGCCCGTGGGCAGGTGGAGAAACGAGGAGAAGGGAAAGTCATCCCACCGCCACGTGTTCCACGGCCTACAATATCGACGAGCACTTCCGCTTCGAGCTCTGTGACATCTGCCACCGGGACCGATGCCACCGCTAATACCGTTACCGCGACCGGGACCAGAACTCCGAAGCCTACTTGTCCGCCACCGATACCAATATCCCCGACGTTAGCGCGTCCGAGACTATTGCACCCGATCCCATATATCCCCATCACTCTCGCGTATATGCCGCAACACAGCTTGGAAGCGTTTAGAATGGTACGTTGTGCGCTTTGTTTTCTTGTTGAGTGGTTTATTGATCGAGTTTCGAATGTGCAGGTTTGGCGGGAAGCGTGTGCGCCTCTTTTCCACTGCCGATGCTCGATATGTGAGCGAGCTATCATGAAGGCAAATGCGAATGCGACCGTGGGAGCTGGAAGTACCAATACCAATACCGTCTCGCCGCACCAGCAACAACAGCAGCAGCAAGTTCCCGCACAGAATGTGCGCTCTGAGGTGTACCAAAGCCAGCATCATCATCGCCAACAATGTCCGCCACAAGTTGTGTTAGAAGAGGTGCAACTTCATTCCCGTCCTGAAGTCGTCGCCCACGAGGAAGAGGAGGGGGAGGAGGAATACTACGAAGAAGAGGAGGAAGAGGAAGAAGAGGAAGAAGAAGAGAGTGAAGATGAGGACGAACAAGACGGGGATACGAATGCTACTGATGTTGATGCTCCATCGCTGGCTAATCACTACGATCACGATCGAGTGCGCGCCGGCGTGACACCTAGGAAGCGGTCCTGTGGAGATTTGGAGGCTGAGGGTGAGACGGAGGCAGCGGGCGCACCAAGAGTAGGTACGCCGCCGAAGCGCGCACGTATGGGCGCCGTGATGATCTCTGCCGTATCGGACGTGTCTTCTGTCACACTCTTACCGACGCAAAAGGGTAAAAAGGATGCAGTGGTTTCGGACCCCGCCACAGCTGCTACTGCGACCCCCCGACAACGGAAACGGTCGTCTGAGGAGTTGGAGGTGAGCGGTAACGGCGACGGCCAAACGAATCCCATCTCGTCGGCAAAAAACGCTGACCAAATGCAGATGGGTTCGTTGCAGAAACGGTTACGTGTCGAGCCTGCCCGTGCCGCTATTGTTGCTGGTGGAGGCGGTCGCGACAGAAACCCATCGATCCCGCGCTCGTTATCGACGACTCCGCCTTCATCTGTCACTGCTGTGAGTGGCAGCCTTTCATCATCCGAGGAAGAGGGTGTTAGTGCCGGTTGTGGCGGCAGGAAGACTAGAGGAAGACGAGGGTATGTAGACGTGAGCATGCAACGAGGTGGCGGTGCAGGTGCCGTGAAGACTGGACTGGTAACGGGAGGCGAGTTGGACGGACTGTATGTGTTTGAGGAAGTGTGAGAGCAGCGCTATTTCTACTTCGATTTTTTTTCTGTGTGTTGCTCTGTGGGGGGTGACACATCCCCTTGACTTTTGATACGTGCCGATTTTTCTATAGTATGTATCTCCAAACCATTGTATAGTATACCAGTCACTTTGCGATTATACAGTCTTTGAGGCAGAGTTAGGGGTGATAATCCCGATCATGATATTTTTATCCAGCTGGATGAACCACGTGCACATCTCAGGCGTTCATAACACAGTGGCGGTTTCAATGTTTTTTTTTTTTTTTTTTTAATTCTGAATTTAAGTGCATGAGGACGGTCTGCCCTATGTCGCACTAAACATACATGACTTCTAACTGTGGCCCCCCTGTGGGCCACGCTACCTCTACCGGTGTGTGAATGCCCTACTGGCAGAGTCGAAGACTCCCCAGCAGTCCGCCGTTCCCGCCGGCCGTTTTAGACACACCACCTTAAGGTAGAGATAGCTTGCAAGCTTCTCTAGGCAGTCACATAATTCTACACTTGTTCGGTTGCCCTAGGGGCAGGTGCTGGTGAAAGCCAGATCGCGCTCTGTTACTCTCCTTTCAACCTTCGACCCTGCATGTGTGTACGGCTTTCTGTCTGTTGCTTGGGTCTTGTGAAGTGCTGGGGGGGGGGGGGGGGGGGAAGGAAGGAAGGTAGGACGGAGGTCGTGCGATCCGTCGTGCTCTTGACCGATGCACGTACTTTCAGCTTTGTGCCGAGTAAGGGGAGTGAGGGGGGATGTGAACGTGACGTTCAGGTCGAATGGGGGATGGGAGTGGGGTGGGATCAGGTGACACTTCGTTGGGTTTTCTGACTTCTGTCGCATCGTGCTTTCCTGGGGCGTGTGTTATCATCGCTGGCTTTGGGGGGCAGGTACCTCACCGAATGTGTTCCTAAACCTTTTGGTGGCGTTGATGTAGCGTAGTAGATCGACCTGCGCGTTGTGGTTAGCGAGGAGGAACGGCAGGGACGTAGCACTTCTTCGTAGCGTCTGGAGTAGCACATGTCTTTCTCTCTCGTATCTTGGGCATTGAAACAGGAAGTGGTAGACGTTCTCCGGTGTGACCTCTCCGCATTGGAGGCATAGTGGGGTGTCACTGCGTTTGATTCGGTGCAAATATTGATTGAGCGGGGCGTGACCGGTGCGGAGCTGTATATATAAACTGGTCTGCTTTTTGATGAGCTTACCCGTTAGCTTGATGAAGGACTTCGACGGGAGTTGATCGTCGATGTTAACCATGCGTTGATACCTTGGAGACCGTTTCCACTCCTGGGTCCAGATGGACGCTAACTTTGTGTTGTGTTGCTGTTTGAGTGCCGATACGCTTTGTGGTAGGGGGCTGCGAAGTTTGATGGGGAGATCTTGGGACGGGCTAGATGCTTCTTCGCTTTCGGCCGCTTTTTTGGCTTCCTCGTCCGCCAGTTCATTTCCTTCAACCTCCCTATGACCGGCTATCCATCTTAGCGTTATGCTTTCCCTGGTCAGACGTTCGCGCTTGACTAACTTGCGCAGCATATTTCTGAAACTTAACAGTAGATGGTGGCCCGGTTTGGAGGAGGGACGCTCACTCGATAGTATCACTGCTTGATTGTCGGCTAGGATGGATGCCGGGTAGGTTGCTTCGTAGTTTGTGGCTAGAAGGTGAGCTGCCAGCAGGAGGGCTGTGGCTTCAGCTTCGAAGACCGTGTGCACGGTATCCGGGCCTAAGTGACAGCGGAGCGTGGCTATATGCGTCGAGTCCACGTATAGTACTGCAGCCGCGCCGACTAATCCGTTGATGCACGATCCATCTGTGAAAATCAGTGTGGGGTCAGTCAAACTGTTGAACGCTTCGACTGCCTCGTCTTTGTTTGCTGCTATGGAGGTGCTGTGGGGGGGTACGGCGCTTGGGGGGAGTGGGCACGGTTTGATTGTCTCGATGTTGGATGGCGAAACCCCCACGTCATGTGTCAGGCGGTGGAGCGCTGATCTATGTTTCCGTACGTCTCTTTTGGCGACTTTCCGGAGTGCTGGGTAGAGCGGATGTTCAACCGGTAGCGAGGCTAGTCTGACTGCCGTGTTGTAGAGCGTTTTTTGGATCAATACCTGGACTGGGGGGAGAAAGGCGTGAGCGAGTAATGAGTCGGTGGGGGTGGTACGCATCGCGCCTGTGGCTGCCAAGGCGGCTGCCCGCTGGACCGTCGTGATCTTTCTCATTGTGCCTTGAGATCCCTTTCTCCTCGCGTCATGGTTTGGCGAGTAGGGTGGCCTTAACCACACCCCGGCCGCATAGGTTATCTTGGGCATGACGACCGCTTGATAGAGTTGTCGCATTAACTTGAGTGGGATACCCCACGTAGTCGAGGAGAGCCGTCGTAACTGGAGGGCATATTTCGCTCCCTTGGCGATTGCGTATGCCGCGTGGGTTTTCCACTTGAGTTCTTGGTCGAGCTGTACCCCTAGGAAGCGGTGAGTGGGGGACGGCGTGATTTTGACTCCACGAATGAACATCGGGACTCTTTGCTTTGTTCGGCTGAGAGTGAAGTCTATTAACGCGAACTTGTTAGTTTCGAATTGGGAGTTGTGATTGGCCGACCACTCGAAGGCTCCGCCTTCTCTCTCCATCATGTCGTTAAGGGTCGAGTGGGTATCTAAAAACGTGTTCCCTATTGCAATGAAGGCGGTGTCGTCTACGAAAGCGAGGGTTAGTTCGCTTTTGCCATTTGCTGTGTCAACCAGGTCAGCACTATAGACGACATATAGTATCATAGATAGAGGGTCTCCTTGTCCTATACCATTCGTGATTGTGAACCATGTTGACTCGTAGTCGTCAAAACGGATCTTCGTTTTCCTGCCACTGAGTAATCTGCCGGTGTAGTCAATGATTTCCTTGGGGAGCTGACGCATTTTCATGTTGTGAAGGAGGCGATCAGTTACTGCGTTCGGGAAAGCGCCTTCGATGTCCAGGAAGAGAACCGATACCACTTTGCGTTGTCTCCAAGCGTGGCGTATCGTGTTTTCCAGTAGCAAGAGCGAGTCTTCCGTTGATCTTCCTGGCCGGCCCCCGAAGTGAGTCGGTGGGAGCAGGTTGTGGGCTTCTAAAATGTAGGACATTCTGTCAGCGACTATTGCGGAGAGCAACTTAGCGGTCGTGTTCAGCAGCGCTATTGGCCGGTACGCCTTAGGCGTGGAGTAGTCGGGTTTGCCTGGTTTTCTAAGGATCACTGTTGTAGATTCGCGCCATGGCTCGTAATACGTCTTGAACGTGAAAACTGCGTTGAAGAGATGGAGTAAGTACTCAGATAAGGCTGGACAGCGCTGGAATACTATATTGGCCACTCCGTCCGGGCCTGGAGCTTTGTACGGGCTGAGCTTTTTGATCGCTCTGCTCAGTTGATCGTGCGTAATCTTGTACCACTTTGCGGCTGGCTCCGGGTATACTTGGTCTGCGGGGACTGAGGATCTTTCTGGTGGAGGTGGGAATAGCATTCGTGCGAGTAATCGGCTTTTGTCCTCATTTGAGCTGGCTACTACCGTGTTGCCCTCTCTGTCGGTCGCCTTCAGGGTGGGTATTCTGGCTTTGCTTCCTTCGCCCGACGGGTTGGCTATATAGCCATTCGCTGTCCATAGTCCGGCATTGTCCGTTTCCTCCAGCCATTCGATCCAGTGTTCTCGTTTTGCTTTCTTGATGGCCTTATCGTATTCCTTAGCCTTTTCCTTGCGCATGCTGTGACTGGGGTGATCGGGGATGGCTCTGAACGTGTGGGAGGCTTTACTTAGCGTTTTTAGCTCTTTGCGTAGCTTAGTTAGATCTTTGTTCCACCATCTCTTCTGATGGGGTTGGGATTTCGTTTTTGGGACCTCGGTCTCAATCGTGTTTTGCAAGGCTCGGCCTAAGTCTCTGGCCATCTTCTGAAACTCGTCTTCGCCACCCAGTACCCGTGGTGGGCCTGACCTATCTAGTTCGCTCTGGAGTTTGCGTTTGAAGTTCTCCCAGTCCACTGCTCGATAGTTCAGCGTTGGGGTGCTGGATGAGGCGGTTAGCTTGACATCTATACACGTGAGAATCGGGAGATGGTCAGTATTCGGGCCCCGGTTTTCTGGGCTGGTGTCGCATGACATTAGGCAGTTCATCGTCGAATCTGCGCAGAAGACGTTATCTGGGCGGGTCCAGTTCCCAGTACTGGACGCTTGCAGCGTCGGAATTCCCTTCGGCAGCGCTTGCGCTAGACCATAGTCCGCTACCAGGTCCAGTACCTTTTGGGAGGCCTCGAGGGATGCCGGAGTGAAGAGGTGGCTGTTTCGTTCCTCGTCCCATAATGGGTGGTGCCTGTTGAAGTCGCCTAGCCAGATCAGGTGGTCCTCGGCTCTTGGTCGTATGACGGCAATGTTTCTCGCCAGGAAACGTCCCATTGCCTCTAATGTGTGGTCGTGGGTGCAGTCATTGTACATGTTGATTACTGCGCACGTTCCGCCCGACGTTCCGATTCTGACGACTACCACGTCTGCTGACGGGAAGTCGACCTGTTCCCAAGAGTTAGTACTGATCTTCGCATTGATAAACGTTACCGCTCGTGGCTTTTCGCCCCGTGCCAACTTGTGTGTTGGGTATACAACTCTCCAGTGAACATTGGCCCTTGTGTTTCCCAGCACGTCAATTGGGGGTTCTTGCAGTGTTACTACATCCCATTCGTCTGCTAGTGTTCCATTGATTAGTGAAAACATTGCTATATGAGAATTATTGAGATTCTGTTGCCAAATTCGAAGTTGAGTTGAGCCGCTGCCTTGTTCGGGTCTTTCAGGCATTGGGTGAGATCAACTGGGGGGTGGCGTCTTCTGTCGCGGGTATTTCGCTGTTCTGAGTGTTCGGTGGGTGGGCGCTTTGAGGTGGGAAGTTGATCTGTGACTGTGTGTATCGACTGGTCGTCGGAGGGCCTCCTCGACGTCTCGGTTGCCCTCTGCGTGGAGCCTGTTGGCGTACGACCATTGCCTCGCCAAGCGTTGTTTGACGTAGTGCGCCGTTAGTGTTGCTGTGATGATTCGAGTTCGTCATTGTGGGTCTGGTCGGGTTCAGCTGCGTTGACGGGCGTGGGGGGAGCAGAACTTGTGTCCAGGCTTCGTTGGTCGGGAAATAGGGCATCATATTTTCGGGGGTTTTTTCGTCCATTGCGTTGCACTTCATGATGAATTCTGGGCAGAGCCGATCTGTGCTTGAATGTGAGTCAGTCTGGCAGTTTACGCAGAATTTGGTTCTAGCGGAGCCGCATTGAGCGGTCCGGTGCGGAAGGGCACATGTGCCACAGGTGTCTTCATGGTGTGCGCAGTCTCTTGCCATGTGGCCTAGACGTTGACATTTGAGGCATCGTATGGGTTCCTTCTTGTCTTTATGGGGTCGAAGTCGTTCCATGTTGATGTATACACCATCTTTAAGAAGCTTGTTGGCCGTCTCTGGGGATGTTAGTGATAAAAGGGCGTGTGCTACCCTTTGCTTGCTATCTCTTTTAGCGGGGTCTTTGATCCATTTCGCATAGGCTATGGAGCCTTCGGGGATGTCATTTTCTTGTTCGATGTTGCGGAGCGTTCCCGTGCTGGAGATATCGGTCGAGACAGGGAAGAATGGAACGACGACGTTGTATGCACGTTCTTTGATGCTTACGTTGCTGCCGAGAATTTCTAAGAAGATTAGTCTATTGGTTGGGTCCTTTACCCAGGTTACCGCTTCCTGGCTATTGAGCTCGACGACCACTCCGTTGTTGCGCAAACGGGTGAGCGATTTTAGCTGGACTTTGGGGCTTTCCGTTGTTTCTACCGCGGCTAGTGCTTGTTTGACCATGTTGATAAGATCTTCCTTCGGGGTCTTGCCGTTGATTTTCGGGTGGTCGTGGGCTGGGTCTAGTAATATCTGTCGTTCCTTGATGGCGGAGTGTGCTCTTGCTAGGCTTGCTGGAGAGCAGAGGTTCGCGGTTGCAGCTGTTGCAGCTGCGGCGTGCGTGCCCTCATGTTGGTGGGAGAGGAGCGCATTTCGGTAAGAGGTTGGCACCAGGGGTGGGTGCGGGGCGGTAGAGACCAAGGTCTTTAGATCTTCTACTGCTTCTTTGACCGTAGCTATCTCTTCGTGAAGGGTTTTCATTCGGTGATCTAGGGATGTGGGGTCAGCATCTTCCGGATGGTCGGATACGTATCTTGAATTTTTGCTCAGTTCTTCGACATTTGAGCTCAGCTTGTCGTTAAGGTCATTTAGCGAGTTCGCTGCTGTGAAGACCTTGGCGATTTGGGGTGAAATCGCTGCCACTATTGAGTTTTCCAGCTTTGAGGTGACATCCTTGGTGATCGCTGTTGCTGCGGTGGAGACCGAGATGTCTTGTATCAGGTACGCGGCAGAGCGTATCGCTGAGCGAGCCATGGGGGTTACTCCTTTCCACTGGGAGATGTAGAACAGGGCATGTGAGATGTGTTCCGGTGTTGCGTCTTCACCCGAGATGGTGAGTTGGTGCTTATCCAGGAACTGCCTGCCTGCTTCCTTGTCGTGGATGCTCTCTCCCGATGCATTGATGATATCCGCTAGGGGTTGTAGGCTGCTTCTGGTTGAAGGGCGCGAAGTATTCTGTTGACTCGGCGTGATACCAGGGTTTGGCACCTGTGGGCCTGCCCTCGAGGGCGGGCGCCCTGGTTGCGACATCGAGGTAGATACTCTACTAATGCCTGATGGCTTCTACGGGTTCAAATAGGTCTATAGATCACTGCTATACGCCGTTGTGGAGTGCGGCGGGCTCTGCTCTTCGCGATTTTGAACACCGGTTTTCGGGGTCCTAGTCGGGGTGCCAAGTGGAACGGAGTCAAGAAGCGATCTCGGTTTCAATGTTTTCACACACTCTAAAGAGTATTCAAAAGTGAAAATGACATGTTTTATTATGATTCAAATTACCGGGCTCTCGCAAGATTTTATTCCGAGAAGATTTATAATTTTTATTACCAGTCTATATTGGGAGAAACATTAGATATCTATCCAAAGACAATTGAAAATTATATATGGCATGAATGTCATAAGGTTATTGACAATAATATCTGCCCAATATGCTTTCGAGCGTGGGAAAATATTGAACCCTCGCTCGTCATTGGCTGCTTCAATATTCTCTCACGCTCTAAAGAGTATTGGGCAGATATTATTGTCAATAACCTTATGACATTCATGCCATATATAATTTTCAATTGTCTTTGGATAGATGTCTAATGTTTCTCCCAATATAGACTGGTAATAAAAATTATAAATCTTCTCGGAATAAAATCTTGTGAGAGCCTGGTAATTTGAACTATAATAAAACATGTCGTTTTCGCTTTCGAATACTCTTTAGAGCGCGTGAAAACATTGAAGCCGCCACTGTGTGAGTTGATTCTGTAATCATTGTCTACCCTATTTGGCTATTATCTACTACATACTACGCCACAGCAGGTACAAACAGATGTAAACACCCCAATTTGTTTTTGAATTCTCGATCATGTAATCATATTATTCGGATCACGAGCGGCTGTTCCGTTCCTAACAAACTTGCTTACAGCTTGACTCGTCAGAGATGGATGCCATACAGAGCCCCCCGCTGCTCATGAAGGCTGCACCTGATACCCATTGCCAGGCTGACAAGTCACTTCCCCCATCTCCCCCGCCGCCAGCCACCCGTTCACATAGTCATTTGTCCAGCGGGTCTTCTTCAAGGTCTGCTGTAAAGGATGCTAAACGCCAGCTTCCAACGGTTAAGGAGCTCATGCGTCTCCTTGCTATTGAGCAAGACACAGCGCGCGATTTACAGCAGGAGCTCTCGCTTGTCACGTCTCAGCTCGCTTTTGAACAAGACCGTGCGGATACTGCCGAGCGTAAACTCAAAGACATCGTCGCGCGCTTCAAAGATGCGAACGATACTCGGTTAGTCGCTCAAGCTGACGTCGCGAGGTTGACAGAGGAATTGCGGCTATACAAAGTGGCATTGGAGGAGGCGCAGAAGGAGATATTCAAGGCTCAAAATGTCTTGCAGCAAGTGGAGGATCAAAGGAGAGAGACAGAAGAAGAAGCAACCAAGTTGCGGAGGAAAGTTAGAAAGATGAACGAAGAGAAGGTGATTGAACTGGCCAGGGAAGAGGGGAGGAAGCAAGGGTTGCGGGAAGGCATCCAGATGGGCAACGATGTAGGTTACCTTAACGGAAGGAACAAGGGATACGCCACCGGACGTGTGACTGCCGGCCAGATGATGGAGGAATATATTGCCACCCCCTACGCCAGCGACACTCGCAAGTCTCGCAGTTCGGACGTTGCAGAAAAAATTGAACCTCCTTACGCACCGACGACCACTCACTTCCCTCCCAGCCACGGCAGTGGTTCTGTTTCTAGTCTTTCTCACCTAAGCAAGGGGAGTCGGTCTCGTTCTCGTAGCCGTGCGGCGTCTTCCGCTCGAACGACGATGTATTCGCCGGCAGGAATGCACGCGGACATCCCCCCCGATGGGTGGATTCCTGAAGCTGATTCGTCTCACCTCATTCGACTTCCCGCTCCCCACGAACTGGCTCGGCAGCCTCTAACTCCGACTACAGGTTCGCCTGCGCTATCCAATAGATCGCCTTCCCCAGTATCACCCCGTGCCCCCGTGCCAGTTCCCGTTGAACAATTTCTTCATATGGTTCCAGAACCGCGGCCGCCTACGCAACTACCAACTGAAATGCAAGCTAACCGACGACGACCAAAGACTCGACGACGGTCCTCTGGCGATAGCTTGAGCTCTTCAACTCGTACATCCGAGCTTGACTTACTTCATGCACCAGACCACGTCGTTCGCGGTAATTTTGCGGGTGGTCTCAGTCCCATCCTTGAGGCGAGCTTCCAGGAGTCTCTTACTCCGTCCAGCGGCAGTGGCAAGCAGAGTAGCGAAGATCTCGTGGACGAGGTAAGCAGGTCGCTGACAAAGCGTGCTCTATACCCTCGGCCCTCATGTCCCATTCATAGAATGGCTTCGTGCACGTGTCGATGCCCCAGCCTCGTACACATGTTGAAGTCGCAAATGCATCGAGGTCTCCCCATTCTCTCTCCGTTGACCAGAAAGGTGGCTCACGCCCAGCGAGTACGTCATCGTCAGGGACCTTCCATATCACTATCCAACCGCCGGTACGTTCATGCGTGTAGATATCCAGTAGATCTCTCGTGGGATTGCTCATTTCATTCACAGTCTCGTCCAGCCTCAAATAATTCTCAGAGTACGATTTCAGCAACTCGCGCTCATCTTCTCAGCCCAGCAGATGCGAATCGGCCCATGCCCCTTCCTACCCACCCAGAAGAACCACCGACTGTTGGACCTCTGTCTCCGATTGACGATATGGCTCCTATTCCTCTCCCTGACGGTGTTCTTCCCCCAGGTTTTGTCCCCACAGGACCACCTACGCCACTGACACGCGCGAGTAGTGGCATGCGGTATACGGCTGCGGATGTCCCGCTCCCTGCATCGACAGTCGAATCGTACCATCATCATCTCCCCTCGCATGTCAGTTATTCTGGAAGCACCGTCGCTGCACCCCTTCCTCGTGGTGGCAGTGTTAAAGCGGAGAGCGATACACCTGCCGTCATACCCCCTCCATTGGACAACTTCGCGCGGAGAGAAGACTCAGATGATTCGTCGAGTGACGCCGAGTCGTACTCTACCACGCCCACGCGGTACCGCGTACCATCGAATGCGAGATACACACCCTCTACCACTACGTATGGTGGGGGGGCTGCCGGCGTTCCGCTACCGCCATCTGGATACACAGCTGCTGGAATAACTCCAAGTTCTGTCTCGGGAACGCCGTATTCGTATATGAGAAGTCCGGGCGTGGATGCGTTGTATATGAGTATGAATGCGAATGCGGGGACTACGCCTGCCGCGCTGGGAAGGGTAAAGTCGTTCTCGACTGACAGGGGTACGTCGATCAGAGGATGATGAACGTCAAGCGAAGCGGCCCTTCTGCATCACGATGCCTATCTGTGATAGATATAGTTTTGAGAAGACATCCTCAAGCACAGATTTCCCTTTTACATATATACAATCCGCTCATGATTCATTACTTCTGCAACGTTAATCTTTCCTACGACGACGAGCGGCTTTCTCGACCAGAGCTGTCGTCTAGTCTTCTCTGTGTTACATAACTAACATTCGCATGTTCTCCTGGATGAGAGCACCGTATTGTATAGTGATCATGTTGCTAACATTCGTATGACCACCTGTCACAAACGTCTGACCTAATAAGCTATGTTCCAGCGCTCGACGAATTATTTCTTTCCTAAGCGTGTCTGTTCTACCGCGAGAAGTCGACTTCCAATTCGATCATCGGTATTCCATTTTGCCCCAATAATAGTGGTGCCCGCTTAGCTCAGTGGTAGAGCGCGCCACTCGTAATGGTGAGGTCGGTTGTTCAATCCAGCCAGTGGGCATTGCTTTTTTTTGGGTGCTTCTGACGTGATCGCATTTTCAATCCACCGCACAACACTAGGACTTCACATTCACTTGATTCACTTGCAATCACCTGAGAATGACCATGCGACTCCACCACGTTGTGATTTGTATGAAAAGTAAGTTACAGTAATGACATTGCCGCCGGCAAGTTGTGGAATTCCTTTGTCCTATGTTTGATCTGCCAGGTCGTCATATTGGGCGCTTCACAATGGACGTAATCGTACGAAGATGAGTTGACCGAGGGCGATCGCTAACCTAATCAAATGTGTTCGGGTACAATGGCTACTCCCTTTCCCGAGTTATTGCGCAACGTCGAGATTCCACCCGCAGCAAGGGGACAATGCAAAGTGAAGTGAGGCACTTCTCATCATCACATCGTTTCACTAATTGCACCTTTTCATTGTCACGCCGACCCGGGGGTATTTCCAAAGCGGGATATGATATATGACATGTGGGTGATGCAGTTATGGCGGTAAGTAGTAATGGAGCGCCATCATTGTGACGGAGTGGGAGGGTGCATAGGCGATCTGACCTCCTGTCATGACAGAAATAGAAAAACATGGCGGCCGTCGCCAACTCCCTCCAAAGGAATGCACGGGGCAGTTGAAAGAAAGCAAGTCGAGGGAGGAAAACAAAGAACAACCGATCATGCTCATGTCACAAAGACAGAAAGGAAAAAAGAGTTTTCTACAGTCGTGCTCGTATAAAGGAATGACACGACGGAGACCCTCCTCCAACCCCTCACGTTGACCATTCACTAAGACTCGGTCCATTGGGTTTGCCCCCTACTGCATTCCGTGCCACTCCCCCTGCGCTGAGCCGTGCTCTGCGTTCCATCGCCGAAGGAACTCCTCCCACACGAGCTGGTCTGTTGTGGTGATATCTTCACCGCTTCGTCTCTCCACCCAACGCGTTCATCTATCCGTTCTCTCTTTGTCACCGAGTACCCGCAAGGACGTACATCGACCCCATAACCGACCGGTTGACATTATGATACTCGCGACTCACCTCCACCAACGTACATGCGCGTCCACAAAGCCACAGGGCAGTTCCTATTTTTCGGACCTGTGCAAACGTGCGGTACGTTTCGGTGTTTATACCCTTCGACTCCGTATATCTATATACTCTATGAGCTGATCGATCAAATCGTCCAGCCGAAACTCACCTATGACTTTCACCTCGATACGATGTTTAATCCGACTTGGATGGATGGTCCACATGTGTTCACCTTTGATGAGAACGGGATGGTAGTAGTGCCTGGTACCGCCAAGGCAGCAGCACCAGCAGCAGGTCGTCCAGGATGTATCGGTACACCGTCTCTCGCGTTCAGCAAGCCGTGGTATACGTCTGCCGTTCGCAGTACTCCCAAGTCTTCGATATCTTCTGTTTTCACGTCCACTTCTTCGCCAACGACAGCATCATCCTCTCCCATCTCCGGAGAGGAGCTAAGTCGTGTCCGAAAACCGTGGAAACTCGCCACACTCACCGAGCAGGACGACGCTGAGTTCGAAGAACTGATGGCACGCGTCGCTGCGGAGAGTCTGCTTCAGCACGTGCCCTTGACTGCTTATGCGGACACGCGTGGTGCTACTACTCCCAGTTCTACGACGGTGACTGCGACTGCCGAGGGGAACGGGGATGGCGTGTTGGACCCATCTGCAGCCGAGGCTGGTGATCGAAGATCCCCACATGATGTCATTTCCATCGATATCGACGCCACTGTCAACGCCGAGATCGAGAACGAAGCTCCAGCGACGCCGCTAGCGTGCACGGTGTCCCCCTCTTCTACATCGGGAGTTTCCCACTCAGACGAGTCCATTGACATTCCTACGCCTCACCAACGAGGTGAACGTGTTCCGTTCATGGTTTTGCACGAAGATGTATCGTCTCCATGTGTTGATGAGGATGCAGAACTGTGTTTTGAACAGGAGGCGGCACTGGAGAAGGTAATCATTGGGCTGAAGAGGTCGAGAAAGAAGGCGCCTC
The DNA here is from genome assembly GCA_024613145.1 of Pisolithus marmoratus. Taxonomy (NCBI): domain Eukaryota; kingdom Fungi; phylum Basidiomycota; class Agaricomycetes; order Boletales; family Pisolithaceae; genus Pisolithus; species Pisolithus marmoratus. The sequence goes on from JANFAE010000396.1 coordinate 16,726, forward strand.
CTCCACTCCGGTTGGAGGGTGATGCGGCAGCGGGAGGGACGGAGGTGGAATGGAGCTGTGTCTTGTTACAGGAGGACGCCAGCGGTGACGCAGATGAGCGCACTTCCGTGTGTAATAAGGTAAGCTGGGTTCTGCTGCGACGCGCGGCATGGAGATGTGGTATAGATGTGCTCATATCGATGATGTGTAGGTGCTGAGTCCCTTGACGGCTGGACTGCCGGTCAGACCTGTCGATCTTCCGTTGTGAAGAGGATGCCAGCACCAACATGTGATGCATATGCATACGACGGTAATGGTTTCTCGTTTTTTCGTTTGGTTATTCTTGGACACGACCCTTCGTATGATTTTCCCCTGATAGTTGGATATGTACGCGGCAGATGGGAGCTCACCAGATCTGGAACAGTGTTGCATTGTAAGATAACATGTACCCCTCGTTTCGGATGTAAAGTGATTGGAATCTGTGAGAGATTGTAAGTTCTACGATGTGTATCGCATAGTTCATCGCGCACTGCCGATGGGCGATGAGTTTAGGTAATCTGCTCCGAGGTCCGGGCTCACGATATAGGACACCAGTGTGTACACGAGAAATATCTTAAGCAATAGTTACCTATACATATACTGGGTACAAATGCTGTGTCATCGCTACGAAGTCGAGAACGCCCGTCCGGTGTTAGAGGATGATACCTGCCGCTTCGCTCAACCACAACAGTAACCTCTCCTGTGAGAGCGTCAGATGCCTTAGCGGATATAGATACGCACGTCCACACGGACCTTGTCTTCCTCGTTGTCAGCGTACATAAACCAGCTCTCGTCGTGTACGAATTGGACCGCGAAGGAGTGAGGTATCGCTTCCAGCTCTTCGAAACCTTCGTACCACTCGTGTAGACCCTCTGTTCGGTTGTCTAACTCGACGATGTCGATCGGATGTGCAGTGTCCTTTGGTATCTGGTATCAGTTAGGTCTGGCACACAAGGTTGCCAAGGTAAGCCTACCACGTGGTTTGGGTATAACAACATCTGACCGCGATCGAGGTCGAACTTGTAGTATCTCCGTTTCCATGCCAATGATTCTGGTGTTCGTATGGTGACCCATCCGCGAGCAGCTTTGGCAGTGTTGGCGTTGTTGAGAAGCGACTCGCCGAGTTTGGCAATGCGGTTGCGTCTCTCCTCAGCGGATCGTCTGCGCTCTTCCTCTTTCTCGCTCGAGGAGGATATCGCGCGTTTGATCTGCTCCTGTCTCCACTGATCTAGTTCCCGGGCGTATTCGAGACGTCGCTGATGTGCCAACAGCTTTTGTTGGCGTATCTGTTCGCGCCGTTCTTCCTCGATCCTCTTCTCTTCTCTTTCTTTCTCTTCCCTGCGCGCGGCAGCCTGTCGAAGATGTTCCTGAAGAAGGGCACGCCTGCGTTCCTCTTCTTCTCTCTCTCTCCGCTCTTGTTCTTCCCGCTGTAGTCTCCTGAGTTCTTGGCGGGCGCGTTCCTCGCGACGAGCCTCTTCTTCCTCAAGTTCGCGTCGTCTCTGTGCTGCCGACCTTCGTCTCGCTGTCTCCTCCGGGGTAAGTGCGATTGGGGGTGAGACGTGTGTGTAAGGTCTGAGTGGGAGGAAGGTCATGTCTCGAGGGGGAGAAGAGGGCGCCGTGGAGCTGGAAAAGCGCTGATCGTGGGACGTATCGAATCTGAGGGCTGCTTTCTCATGGTCGAGGGGTGCTGGTAGTGGTTTCGAGCGATGTCTAGCTGTGCTGAGTGAGATGTTCTGAGTTGGGTCAGAGTGTGTGTCTGGGAGAATATTGAGCGACTGACCGGGGTCCTTTGGGGGTGGAGTGGGTGGTTGCATGGAGGACACCTCGCCAGCGGGTGCCGAGCGTCGGAATGCAAACCAGCGTGCGAAGAGGCTGAAGGGACGTGGCATTTTGACAGTTTGATTTGGGGGACCCAAGCCCAGCGTAGTTGCAATATATTTATTTATCCCATGGCAGCGCAACTGACAACAACAATATTTGTCTCCTCAAAAAGATGGCAACAATGTAGACGGACCGTGGGAATATGAAGATATAGACCACGTGACATTACACTTGGCTTGCACCCGCGGGACTTCGAGTCGCACCGACCAACAACACAGAGATGTTGGCTCTTGCCCTGCGCAGAGCAGCTGTCCAGCGACAGCCCACCAGGCTTCGCTACCTGGCATCCCAGGTACCACCACCGACAACGGACAAGGGCTTGCAGCATATCCCGAGTCTCGATTTTCAGCCCTCGGAGCCGCAACAGCCACGCGCGGAGAGAACGGGTGCAAAATCTTCCAAAGACTCGTTGTCCTCCATAGAGCGGAAACGACGATTCCTCGCTCGGTTGTCGCTCGGTCTCATTTCCGTCGGAGTCGGTCTGCAGCTCGTCTATCTGGGACGCCAATGGGACGAGGACGAACTCAAAGCTAAAAAATAGTGCGCACCGTCTTTGCACCCTCACGCTAACAACCATTCATTTGGCCTCTTCAAAGAAACCTCAGGATGCTCCGACGACGCGCTGGGGCAGAATGAAAACCCGTATCGCAGATGTATTCGGCGTTCGTATGGTTGCTCGAATTATCCAGCGTGTCTGTCTCATTCCCCTCTCCGACAGCTATTCAGCGAACCGGTCTGGCCAGAACTATTGCCTCCACCCCTCCCACCACAGTATCAGAAACCTTACACCATCGTCATTTCACTGGATGATCTATTGGTAAACTCCGTCTGGGACGTGAGTCTATTCCTTTTCATTCGTCTTATCAGGGCCGTTAATCGACTTCGACAGCGACAACATGGCTGGCGAATAGCAAAACGTCCCGGCATGGATTATTTTCTTGCATATCTATCTCAGTTCTACGAAGTCGTCATATTCACCTCTCAGTATAGCTACGTACGTGTTGCTCCTTCCGTTATTGGTCATCTAACTGTTCACCTTCACAGACCGCTCTTCCCATAATCGAAAAACTCGATCCGTACGGTTTCTTCATCTCCCATCGACTCTTTCGCGAGCATATGCGGGCTACAGCAGGTAGCCCCGTCAAAGTGCGCATTTCGCTGGATGTTCCTTGTCATCCGCGCATTCATTTGTTATGGACAGGACCTCTCCTACTTGAATCGCGACCTTTCCAAGGTCATCGTACTCGACACCCATCCCGATCACGTATCCACACACCCCGAGAATGCCATCATCTTACCCGCGTGGACCGGTAACCCGGGGGACAAAGGACTTATAGCTATGATTCCCTTCCTAGAGTGTATGTCCTCGTATACTTGCATGACCTTGGCGCTCACGGGTACACCCATCGCATAGCGATCGGTATATACAAACCCCAAGACGTTCGTCCCATTCTCGAAGCGTATCGTGGGAAGGACATTCCGATCGAGTATGCAAAGAACGAAGCCGAGGCTCGTGAACAGCATATTGCAGAATGGAAGAAGAAGCGCAAGGGTCTTTCTACTGGCGGGTTTACGTTCAGTTCCCTATTTGGAGCCAGCGAGGTATGTTGCCTACGAAATACTTGCGACGTACGATACCAATGATGAATGCATCCGCGGTATACAGGTCTCTCCACTCTCCCATTCCACCGACCTATTTGGAACAGAAACGAACGGAGGCACAAAATCTCTACAGACAAGAACAGGCGTATATCCAAGCGAACAAGGCGACCCTGGACAAGATGATGGAGGAGCAAAAACAACAGGAAGCAAAGGAGATGTCGGGGACATTGTGGAATATGATTGCTGGGAGGAAGCAGGAGGGCAAGAGCACGGTTCGGCGGCGCTGCTACCGTTGAAGGCGCCGGTGGACAAACGCAGAATGCGGAGAGTCGGACGGCTGCGCAGACTTAGGTTTCTCTATCCTATGTAAGTGTCCGCTGTGGCATGGAATGGGAGGGAACATTACATTGGAAGTGGTGCGACGCTCTCAATGCATGGTCAGTGCTCTGATCGTATGGTCGACATGGACATGAAGGCTCTGTGGTTGCCACGGTAAGTTCAGACTCAAATGTGCTGTCACGAGGGGAGGGATGTTTGTCGCTGGTTGGCGATGACGTGGGCGGCCACGCAACTTTCGAGTGCTTCCCTCGGTCTTTGGACGGCTCAAGGTAACCCCCGACTCGCGACGTGCTTAAATGTTTTGCTGGCATACGACAAGAGCCTATTAGTATAACCCTTGGAGTTTGCTTGACGGTCTGGCCAAAGAAGCTGTGAGTTGAATTATTGTAGACATGACACCCTGCTACCTTGATCTAAGTTGTCTGCCACCACATCCATATTCAGATTTTGGGAGGTCCGAGGCTATATCATACCATGGGGTCGACGACTGCGGGCAAGTGCCCTTTTCTTCGCGGGCCTTCCGTCTTTTGATTTCTGACCATCTACCAGTGACGTGGGAAAGCCATGCAGATCGACATGCTTTTGAGCCCTTTGTCGTGGGCTGGTGTTGGCACGGCAATTACGTTCATAGCTGTGTACCTATACAGGACCTACACCTCGCCTAATGTAGGGTCATGGTTTTCTGAATGCATATGACTGACTTTGTGGACACTTAGCTAGACCGCATTCCAACCGTCGGGCAGTCTGGCCTAATCGGAGCTATTCGATTCCTCACGCACAGTATAGAGATCGTGCAGGAGGGGTACGAGAAAGTGAGTCATTTGTCTCTTGCCCACCATCCACCTTCCTGCTCTCCTGGTCCTCTTTCCACCCCTTCATTCCAACGCCGTAAGTATATCGCGTGCAAAGAAAGGTTCAACGTGGTTTCCCAGCACAAAACCGGCATATTCAAAGTTGTTGATTTGACCCACCGTTGGACGGTCGTCCTAAACCGATCCCATTTGGATGATATGGCAAAAGCCGGGGACACTGAGCTGTCGTTTATTGATGCAGCAAACGAGGTGAGAGACTTCCTCCTAGCACCTGTTAGTGTTGCAATTGGACTTATGCATATCTATGTTATTCGTTTCGATTCGCGCCGACGCATTGGTGTTGGAAGAATATCCATGTCGAGTATACACTGAGTCCAGCGATCCTTCATGACCAGTACCATAATTCAATCCTCCGATCGCAGTTGACGACGAATATGGGTGTGATCTACCCAGATATTCGGAAGGAGTTGGTCGTTGCATTTGATGAAGTCCTGGATCTGAAAGGGACAGGTGAGATTCTCAGATCAATAATTTGATGGTGAGGTGTTGATGAAAGGCCGAACGCTCATACTAAACCGCGGAAATGGTAGAGTGGAAAAGCGTCACCGCGATTGAGATGATCCGGAATGTCGTGTGTAGGGTCCATAACCGGGCGTTCGTCGGACTTCCTCTTTGTGAGTCGTGAGTCGTGAGCGCGTTGCATTGATTTGGATTTTGACGAGTTTACTTGTGGAGGTCGGGATCCAGACTGGGCCGACTTGCTCGTACGGCTTACCGTTGCTCTCGTCAAAGAGGGGGCCTTGTTGATGTTGGTCCCGAAGTTTATCAAGCCGTGCGTCCCTGTTTCTGGGTCTACTGACCTTTGTGGTAAGACGAGCGTGTCCCCTATCTAGTTTGGCAGCGAGATGGATCACGCGGAGGAACGAAAGAATCAGCCGCGCTGCTCGACTACTCGAGCCCATAATCAGGGACCGCCAGAAACACATGAAAGAGTATGGTAACGAGTGGAGCGACAAACCCGTAAGCGTATCTTTGACGCGACGAACCTTTTGAAACTGACAAGTGACCGTTAGAACGACCTGTTGCAGTGGTGCTTAGATGAAGGTAGGGAAAACACGGCGGACCAGTTGGCAGTGCGTCTGATGGCGATCAACTTTGCTGCAATGCAGGTACGCCTTTATGTCCTTTTTATGTGACCGTTTTCCGACGCGTACATCTGGCACAGACGACTTCAAATGTACGTTTCGTATACTATCATGTGACGGTTGTCTCGAGTATGCTACTGAGTTTGGTAGGGGTTTGCACAAGCGCTTTTCCTTTTGGCAACAGACCCCCAGTACGCAGAGATGCTCCGTGAGGAGGTCGAAACGGTCGTGAACGAACATGGCTGGACGAAAGCGGCACTAACTCGCATGCGTAAAATAGATAGTTTTTTGAAGGAGGTCCAGAGATTCCAAGGACCTGTCATTCGTGCGTGTTTTGGTCTCCGTTCTTCGTATATTTCGTACTCGTCCTCATACTCCCTTTTGCACGCCGATCCTGACGGAATCCGGGCGGTCGATTGGGGGAGTAGTTGGTGTCCCCCGAAAAGCGTTACAAGATATACGACTTTCAGATGGGACCGTGATTCCGAAAGGAACTTTCTTGTCTGTCCCAACATACGCGATCCACCACGATCAAGACATTTACGAGAATCCAGACGTGTTCGATCCGCTTCGGTTCGTTCGATTGAAGGATACGAGCCAAGATGCGGACTCGAGATTTCAACTTGCCGCTGTTAGCCGCGAGTCGTTGACATTCGGGTTTGGGAAAATGACCTGGTATGTATACGATCTCCGACTTTCCTCGCGCAAATCACTTGGTTAACTCGCTTGACTCTCGCTCCATTCGTCATGATAGCCCCGGCAAGGCTTTTGCAGCTGTCATTATGAAGAGTATGCTCGCACATGTGGTGATGGAGTATGATGTCAGATTGGACGGGGACAGCTCTTCCAGTCTCAAGGGAATTCGTTTTGGTATCCATCTCGGTCCAGATCCTGCGGTTAGGATTATGATTAGGAAGAGGGGTGCCTGAAAGTCGTTGACGGGAGTAAATACATTATAGTAATTGAAGGCATCTAAGAGGCTCAAATATCTCCGAGGACAAGATTGGGTAAGCCTCTGACTATGCTACGAGATAGCTTTGGTTAACGGCACAACGTTCATGCCTTGAGACTACACAGGCTTTTGCCAGAAGGATTTGTGCTCCATTTACATAAACACCACGCACGAAGGTTCTGCCGTCGGAGGCGCCAGTGGACAAACGCAGAACGTGGAGTCGGACGGCTGGGCAGACTTAGGTCTCTCTACCCTCTATGTAAGTGTCCGTTGTAGCGTGGAATGGGAGAGAATATTACTTTAGAAGTGGTACAACGCTCTCAATGCATGATCAGTGCTCTGATCGCATGGTTGACATGGACATGTGAAGGTTCTTGTCCAAACTCAATATCCTGTCATGGAGAGATCGTTGTTCCTCAGCTGCCTGCAGTGGCAGTCCGGCCGGCGACCACGTAGGTCCCTCGGCCCTTGTTTGATAACGAACAGCTCAAGATATAGTTCTCGTACCCTGGCGAGTCTAGATGTCCTGCTAGCACACAACAAGAGCCTAGTATAACCCCTCGGAGTTTACTTGACGATCTGATCAGAGATGCTGTGAGTTGTATCATTGTGGATGTGACACGTTACTGCATCTATCTTAGCTGTTTGCCACCACGTCCCAATGACCGTATTCAGAATGGGGTGGGGACCCATATCATACCATAAGGTCGATGGTTGCAGGTCAGCGCCCTTGTCTTCTTGGGCCTTCCCGTCTTTCGATTTTCTGACCATCTACCCGTGACGTGGATAAGCCATGCAGACTGACATGTATTTGAGCCCTTTCTCGTTGGCCGGTGTTGGCGCGGGAATTGCGTTCGTAGCGGCATGCCTATACAGAACGCACGCCTCGTCTAATGTAAGATCAGGGTTTTCTGATAGGCTGAGTAGATGAATACATATAGCTTACTTTATGGACACTTAGCTGGATCACATTCCTACGGTCGGGTCGTCTGGTCTATGGGGGTCTATTCGATTCCTCACGCATAGTTTGGAAATTGTGCAGGAGGGGTACAATAAAGTAAGTTGTTTGTCCCATGTCCTTCATCCACCTTCCTGCTCTCCTTGTCCTCTTTCCACCCCTTCATTCCAAGGTCATAAGTGTATCACCAGCAAAGGAAGGCTAAACATGGTTCCCAGCACAAACCTGGCGTATTCAAAGTTGCCGATTTGACCCACCGTTGGACGGTCGTTCTGAGCCGATTCCATTTGAACGATGTGGCCAAAGCCCTGGAGACTGAGCTGTCGTTCACCGATGCGATAAATGAGGTGAGAGATTTCTTCCTAGCACCTTTTAGTGCTGAAATTGGATTTATGCATGTCTACGTCGTTCGCACCGTCATATGTCGGTGCGCGCCCACGAATTGGTGTTGGAAGAATCTCCAAGTCGAGTATACACTGACTCCAGCGGTCTTTCATGATCGGTATCATACTCCAGTTCTCCGATCACAGTTGGCGAGGAATATGGGTGCGATCTACCCAGATATTCGGAGTGAACTGGTCGTTGCGTTTGATGAGGCACTGGATCTGAAAGGGAACGGTGAGATTTCTAGATCAAGAATTCGATGGTGAGGTATTAATATGAGGTTGACCAAATTGCGGAATTGGCAGAGTGGAAAAGCATCACTGGGGTTGACATAATCCAGGAGGTTATGTTTAGGATCAGTAATCGAGTGTTCGTCGGTCTTCCTCTTTGTGAGTCGTTCTCTCGGGTGCGTTGCATTAATATGGGTTTTGACGAGGGCGCAGGTCGGGATCCGGACTGGATCGCCTTGAACATACGGCTTATCGTTGCTCTCATCAAAGAAGGGGCCTTGTTGAGGTGGCTCCCGAAATTTATCAAGCCGTGCGTCCCTGTTCATGGGTCTACTGACCTTGGTGGTAAGACCAGCGTGTCCTCTATCTAGTTTGGCCGCGAGATGGATCACGCGGAAGACAGAGAGAGCCAACCGCGCAGCTCGACTACTCGAATCCATAGTCCGGGACCGCCAGAGACACATGAACGAGTATGGTAAGGAGTGGAACGACAAACCCGTAAGCGTACCTTCGTCCCGGCAGGCTTTCTGAAACCCACGGGTTTCTATTAGAATGACATGTTGCAGTGGTGCATGGATGAAGGCAAGGAAGACACCGTGGACCAGTTGGCAGCGCGTATAATGGGGATCAACTCCGCCGCAATGCAGGTACGCGTTTATCACTTTGTTTCCACGTAAGCGTTTTCCGATGCGTACATCTGGCGCAGACGACTTCAGATGTACGTCTTCTCATACTACGATATGATGGTTGTCCTGAGTATGCTACTGACTTTGGTAGGGGTTTGCACAAGCGCTTTTCCTTTTGGCAACAGACCCCCAGTACGCAGAGATGCTCCGTGAGGAGGTCGAAATGGTCGTGAAAGAATATGGGTGGACGAAAGAAGCGCTAACGCACATGCGTAAAATAGACAGCTTTTTGAAGGAGGTCCAGAGATTCCAAGGGCCGGCTGTTCGTGCGTGTGTTTTTCTGCCTGTTCTTCATATATTTCGTACTTGTCCTCAAACTCCCGTTTTGTGCGTCGATAACTACTGAATATCTGGGCGGTCGGTCCTGGCAATAGTTGGTCTCCCCCGAAAAGCATTACGGGATATGCGGCTCTCAGATGGGACCATGATTCCGAAGGGAACTGTCGTGTCTTTTCCGATGTACGCGATCCACCATGATCAAGATATCTACGAGGATCCAGACGTGTTCGATCCGCTTCGGTTCGTTCGATTGGAGGATACTAGGCGAGATCCGGACTCGAGGTTCCAACTTGTTTCTGTTAGCCGCGAGTCGTTGACCTTCGGATTGGGGAAAATGGCCTGGTGTGTATACGATCTATGACTTTCCTTGTTCAAATCACTTGATTAACTCGCTTGACTCTCACTCTGTGGGTCATGATAGTCCCGGAAAGTATCTCGCAGCTGTAGTTATGAAGAGTATGCTCGCACATGTGGTGATGGAGTATGATGTCAAATTGGACGAGGGCAGATCTTCCGGTCAGTTGGGAATTTGTTTTGGTATCCATATCGGTCCAGATCCTGCGGTTAGGATTATGTTTAGGAAGAGGGGTGCCTGAAAGTCGTTGACAGAAGTAAGTACATTGTAAGCAATTGAAGGAATCTAAGAGGCTCAAGTACCTCCGATGTGTTGTGTGATGCTAAATGTTTGGATCAGATTGGTAAGCCTCGAGTCCTTATGGAATATGCTACATACAAATACAATACCATTAGCTCAAGCGTAAACTTGGTTCAAACTGGCAGGGTTGTCCCATCAACGTCTCAACGTTCATCCGTAGAGATTACAGGTTGTGTTCCATTCACATAAACAGCACGCGCGAACGTCGGCGGTAGTGCACGAACGCAGAACGTGGAGCATCAGACAGTTGCGCCCGTTACGCAGACTTAGGTTCCTCTACGTAAGTGTCCGGTGTAGAATGGACGGGAAGGGAACATCACTTTGGAAGTGGGGTGCTATCAATGCAGGTTCTGTGACTGGTACGGTAAGTTTGAACACAAGTTTCTGTCAGGATTTGTGCCTCGTGGCTTGTTGGCAGTGGCGTGAGCGGCCATTCGAATGCACTATCTTCACATTTTTAGTGCTTCCCTCGTGCCTTAAACAGCTCAAGATAACTTTCGAAACCTGGCGGGCCTAGATGTTTGCTGGCACAACAAGAGCTAGTATAACCCCGCGGAGTTTACTCAACGATCTGGTCAAAGAAGTTGTGAGTTGAATCATCGTGGATGTGACACGTCGCTGCCTCTATCTAGGTTGTTTGCTACCACACCCCAACGTCCGTATCCAGACTGGGGTCTGAATCCATATCATACCGTAGGGGTCGGCGACCACGGGTAAACGTCCTTTTCTTCGTGGGCCTTCTTCTTTTGTGACCATCTGCTAGTGACGTGGATAAGTCATGCAGATAGATATGTTGTCGAGCCCTTTCTCGCTCGCTGGAGTTGGCGCAGGAATTGCGTTCGTAGCTGTATACCTATACAGAGCCTACACCTCGCCTAATGTAGGGTCACAGTTTTCTCGCTAGGTGAATGTACATAACTGACTTTGCGATACTTAGCTAGATCACATTCCTACAGTCGGGCGGTCCGGTCTATGGGGGGCTATTCGATTCCTCACGCACAGCTTGGAAATTGTGCAGGAGGGGTACGAGAAAGTGAGTCATTTGTCCCCTACCCTCAACCCACTTTCCAGCTCTCCTCGCCCTCTTTCTACCCCTTCATTCAATGCCATACGTATATCGCGAACAAAGAAAGGCTCAACGTGGTTTCCAGCACAAAACAGGCGTATTCAAAGTTGCCGATTTGACCCACCGTTGGACGGTCGTCCTGAGCCGATCCCATTTAGACGATATGGCAAAAGCTTTGGACACAGAGCTGTCGTTTATTCATGCGATAAACGAGGTGAGATACCTCCAAGCACCTGTTATTGGTGCAATTGGATTCATGCATGTCCACGTTATTCGCTTCCTATTCACGTCGACGCATTGGTGTTGGAAGAATATCCAAGTCGAGTATACACTAAGCCCAGCGGTCCTTCATGACCGGTACCATAATTCAATCCTTCGATCGCAGTTGACGAAGAATATGGGTGCGATCTACCAAGATATTCGGAATGAATTGGTCGTTGCGTTTGATGAGACACTGGATCTGAAAGGGAACGGTGAGATGATCATCAATTCGATCGTGAGGTGTTGATATGAGGTTGACGTTCGTACCAAACTGCGGAATTGGTAGAGTGGAAAAGCATCGCTGTGGTTGACATGATACAGGAGCTTATGTGTAGGATCAGTAATCGGGCATTCGTCGGTCTTCCTCTTTGTGAGTCGTTTTTGTGGGTGGGTTGTATTGATTTGGGTTTTGACGAAGGAATTACTTGCGGAGGTCGGGATCGGAGCTGGGTCGACTTGAACATACAGCTTACCATTGCTCTCATCAAAGAAGGGGCCGTATTGGTGTGGCTCCCAAAGTTTATTATGCCGTGCGTCCCTGTTTCTGGGTCTACTGACCTTGGTGATAAGACAAGCACGTCCTATAGTTTGGCCTCGAGATGGATCACGCGGAGGACCGAGAGAACCAACCGCGCAGCTCGACTACTCGAATCCATAGTCTGGGACCGCCGGAAACACATGAACGAGTATGGTAAGGAGTGGAGCGACAAACCCGTAAGCGTACTTTTGTCCCGACGGCCCTTCTGATACCCACAGGTTTCTATTAGAATGACCTGTTGCAGTGGTGCATGGATGAAGGCAGGGAAAACACCGTGGACCAGTTGGCAGCACGTATAATGGGGGTCAATTCTGCTGCAATGCATGTACGCATTTATCACCTTCTTTTCATGTGAGCGACTTCCGATGCGTACATCTGGCACAGACGACGTCAAATGTACGTTTTCTCATACTCCGATATGATGCTTGTCCCAAGTATACTACTGACTTTGATAGGGGTTTACACAAGCGCTCTTCCTTTTGGCGACAGACCCCCAGTACTCAGAGATGCTCCGTGAGGAGGTCGAAACGGTCGTGAACGAACATGGGTGGACGAAAGAAGCACTGACGCACATGCGTAAAATAGATGGTTTTTTGAAGGAGGTCCAGAGGTTCCAAGGACCGGCCATTCGTGCGTGTTTTTCTCCCTTTTCTTCGTATATTTCTTACTTGGGCTCAACTTCCCCTTTTGCACACCGATCACGACGGAATGTCCGGGCGGTCGGTTGGGGGAGCAGTTGGTCTCCCTCGAAAAGCGTTACAAGATATGCAGCTTTCAGATGGGACTGTAATTCCGAAAGGAACTTTCTTGTCTTTCCCGATATATGCGATCCACCACGACCAAGACATCTACGAACATCCGGACGTGTTCGATCCGCTTCGGTTCGTTCGATTGAAGGATACTAGGCAAGCTCCGGAATCAAGATTCCAACTTGTCGCTGTTAGCCGCGAGTCGTTGACATTCGGCTTTGGAAAAATGACCTGGTGTGTATACGATCTCCGACTTTCCTCATGCAAATCACTTGGTTAACTCGCTGAACTCTCACTCCGTGGATTATGATAGTCCCGGAAAGTCTTTTGCAGCTGTAGTTATGAAGAGTATGCTTGCACATGTGGTAGTGGAGTATGACGTCAAATTGAATGAGGGCAGATCTTCCGGTCAGATGGGAATTTGTTTTGGTGCCCATCTCGCCCCAGATCCTGCGGTTAGGATTATGTTCCGGAAGAGGGGCGGATGACAACAAAGTCGTCGACAGTAGTATTTAAATGCATTGTAGTAATTGAAGGAATGTATGAGGTTCAAAAATCTCCGATGTATTAGGGTAGTTCAGAGTTGTTTTCGCTGGCAGATTTCCCATCGATTTCGACGTGGATTTGGCCGTTGTTTGATGTTAAGTGATTGGATTAGGTTGGGCATGCCTCTAACTATATGCTTCAAGGTAGGTCAAGTGAGTGTAAACTTGGTGTAGAAAAGGGCTGTAGGCAGCCTCAGTAGTGACTCAACTACTGAGGGAACAGTACCAAAAGTGTAGTACTATGTACGCTCTAAGTGCTTATGCAAGCAACAAATACGCACACCTAAATCAGTGAATACAGGGGAGATTTAGAATCTCCAACACTTGGTTCAAATTGGCAAGGTTGCAGCATCAATGTCTCAGTCTCAAACTCACAGTCACAGTCCCTTGAGATACGGTTATGGACCGGCACTTGTAACACGCACCACCACTTGCACCAACCATCAGATAGCTGTAAAACCACATATTTCAAATCTACGACAACGCTACAAGTTATGATTACAACTGGTGCAAATGCTGGTGGAACAATGATAGGATACAACAAAACTAGAATGGCGTCTATCACACAACAATTACCTTGCTTGCAAGGTTTCTGTCCGAGCATAATTGCGTGGGAACCGTCCTCCATCTGAAAGACCTTCCTTTTTCAGCACGACGCGGCACTTGTCGACCTCAACGTGCATCTACATCACTGAAAACGCATTTTTATGACAAGACCGTTATATAACATTATAAGGGCGAGGACCGTTGTAAAGGTATACATATCTTTATAAAGGTAATTTCCCCCCATCCGCCATGCAAGTGTATGACAATATAATCCATGCCATGCACGAACATTTTCGTTGCTAATTAGTCACGATCAAAATGACATGGCAAGGAACGGAGGTTTCAGTGATGTACCTTTGTATGCTTTGCACAGCAGTGACAACAAACGTGTATACTACATGAAGCACTGTGTGCACCGAACATGCAAAAGCGGCAGCGGACCGATGACAAAATGAAAACAAGTGGGCGGTTGTCAGTTATCTGTCGTCATCTGTACCCACCACTTCCGGGTCTCCTCGTCCAGCAAATGCAGGCGATCGTCCTCGGCGAGCAAGTCCGCGGAGTGAGCAGTCAGAAAAAATCTCTCATCAAAGTCTCTTAAAAGGCGAATAGTATCGCGCCCTGAGCTTCTCGACAGAGCGACATAAAGGTTGAAAAGATTGAGGGTTCCAGATGGCGGTCGAGCAATATCCACGAGTACATAAGAAATGGTCTGACCCTGTGACCGGTAATCGGTGAAAGCATAGGCTGCAGTCATCGGAAATTGCAGTCGCCGCACGGGGCGGGTGGCAGCCACACCTGCAGACGTGGTATAGCGGATACGATGGGTTTTGCAAGTCAAACAAGTTCAACGGGGATGACAGATGGTTCCAGGCCTGGCAATGGAGAAGTGCAAGTGCATGAGAGTGTTTGTATGTTGCATGTTCTCAAATCAGGCAAGCAAGGTTGTCGCCGCCGCCGCCGCCGGCACTCCCGAGTAACAGATTTAGTTTTGAAATTACATGCAGACCATAGCTAGGATATGTCCCAGATGTATTGTTATGTGAGACACTGGTGCTTTGCATGTACTCGATCCCTTTCATCTAGAGTGGGTGTGAGCCAGGTGCAAATGCGATATTTGTAGAGACAGAATTGTACGACTACGAGAATAAAATCAAAAACTAAACCTTCCAGGAAGACGTACTCTCCGCAAGTCTCACCACTTGTGCCAGTGATTTGCCTTGGACACGTGATAGTCAGTACTGAATTTGTTCGTTACGGGTTGTCGGCAAGAGTCCAGCTGAGTTGAAAGACTAAATCGGAAGAGTCGGACAAGCAGGCTACTTGTAACTTTGCTGGTGTGTGCGGAATCTGGTTGTCGAAATCACCCAGTACTTTATCATCATGATTCTATAGTTCTGAATTCTCTTCCAAAGCAGCCCTCCGCGTGGAGTAGAATGTTCAGCAGGAGTCCGGATTTCCCCATGTCCATGGAATCAGATCTTCACATAATGCCATCGTCTTGTCCCAGGTTGCCGTGGCCCGGATTCTCTGGCACTTCGGCGCATGGGAAACGCAATTCGCACACGCAATATGGCAAACCAGAAGCCTGAAGGTGCTGCAGTCAGCTTTCACTGTACGGTGTTCGAAGGTACGTTGACCCGGTAGTTAGCGACAGACCGTTGTTACAACAAAGACCGCCGGCAGGTGCGGAGTTCAGTTGATCGCTGCTGATCATTTAATCCCAGTTGGATAATACTTACCCTGTAACCAGGCTACCCTTCGGGTGCGAGCTCGGTCAAGGCCGTCCCCATCAGGAAAACCCGGCACATTTGTGGTTATCACCCAAATGTAACAGATCCTTCTTAGTGAGGTGGTCCAGTGAGAAGTAGCCAGATTCCACCTGCGGTTTCCTGTGCTTGCAGGGCCCCTGACAGATGTTTCCGGACTGTTCTATATAGGTTCATGCACCTTCCATAGGTTAATCGTAAGCCCATTCGTCTGTCCCTGCTGAAGACCTTGACCTTTGCGTTGACTACTGTTCGTTACGCATGTCTTCTCTTCTAGGACACGAGGTGTCGTTCAAAGACATTGGGGTCTCCCTCGCTCTAGTAGTGGCCATTTGTGCAGCTTCGGTCTTAATTCTTAGGCGGAAACCACCTTCGTCTTTTCCCCCTTCGGTGCCTAGCATCCTACCTTGGATTGGGTCTGGTTTGAGTTATCTGTCTAATCCTCGGGAATTTTTGGCACGTTGCCAGTGAGTATTTTGTTTATGACGAAGGACTCTAAACAGATCCTCCTATAACAGCAAGGACTATGGCTCAGTTTTCAGATTGCTACTCGGCGGTCGAGAGGTTATTGTCGTTTCGTCGGCAGCTGCGGTTTCATCCATCTATGCATCAGAGGATGCTGCACCGCACGCCATGCACGACGAAGTCTTTTGTGCATTCATTGGACGCAGGCCAAAACGCACGGAGTTCAACGTGGAGAAAGAGATTTTTCCGTTGCTGGACCAAGTTTTCTCCAAGCGTGCTCTTGAAGATCTGGTCCAGCCACTTGCCCCAACGGTACTCGCCAGAATCAAGCACCATACTCAAATACAGAATGCGCAACTATCACTCATGACTTTCCTTGCGGAGCCACTGTACTTTGCGGTCAACGTCATGCTCTTCGGGAACGGGTACCCCTCTGACTCCTTTGAAGATTTCCGTGTAATAGACGACAGCATGCCTGAACGTTTCTTTGGAAAGCCATATTGGTTCTTGCCCTCTGCTCGAGCTCGCAGGCGCTTGCTCCCGAGAGGTATCGACTACGCCAAAAAAATTAACTTCCCAGAAAACAACAGTGCGTTAGGCTCGGATTTCATCCAAACTCTGCAAAGGAACGGTTTGTCCGCAGAAGAGGCGGCCTATCATCTTCTTACTTTCACATGGGGTCTACATGCCAACACCCAAGGCGCAATATTTTGGCTTTTCCTCTTTTTGCTTAGCGATCCGGTTGCACTTGCTGCTGTGCGAGATGAAATTGACAGGGCTATCAAGCACAAATTTGGAGACTTGGATAGGTTTTTGGTTGACGCTAATCTCAAAAATCTGGATGATCCCTGCTTCACACTACTCACATCCGCAATAATGGAAGCGATGAGGCTTACTGCCACATTCATGGGCCTTCGTGTCGCTAACTCTGATTTCGACTTGAAGCACAATGACAGGATGGTCTTGGTACGGAAGGGGGAGTATCTTCTGGGGAACATCGATGCCATTCATATGGATGAAAGTGTATACCCTAATGGCCATACCTTCCGGTATGATCGGTTTGCCTACTGCGAGGGGAAGTTCAGAATGGATGGCAAACCATGGTATTCTTTCGCTGCTGGGAGACACCTGGTATGTTCCCTGCTGAGTACCAGTAAACTTTGTTTTGATATATTCAATTGTCAACGAACAGTGCAAGGGCAGGTACCTTGCTATGTACGAGCTAAAAGTTTCAGCGATACTGTCTCTCTATCGCTATGACATTATACCGGTGGGAGGGCCTCCGCAGCCGTGGTGGCCACCAAGATCGCCGAAGCTAAATCTTGGTTTCCCTCGTCTTGAGAATATCATTGTTCAGTTGCGTCCCAGAGATGTTGTAGGTCATTAGTCTCAGGATCGTTGGTATGGTATGTGGTAGAAAGGTTTTATGTGTCCGTTGCAAACAGCGTTCATGTAAGTAAAGGCCGCGGTGGAATATAGCATCATTTCGTAAGCGGGGTCCATCACACGTGACGGGATGTGGAGTTTGGTGGCAAGTCGTCGATAGAAGACTCTGGTCAGTACATACTTCATGCTACTCTCCCATACGCCTCCAGCATGCATGGGAAAACTTGTGACGTAGCATAAGAAGGTTTCTCAGGGAGGCTATAAGGATAAGGTCCTCACTGATCGTCGAGCCGTTGAGTCGATGACAATTCACACGGAAAGGCCAGGGCTACTCGTCGCTGAGGTTACTGGGGTTCCACCAAATATACATCTGCATGATGGGCGAATTACAGGCATCCGCATCCTAGGAGCATCGGCAAACCGCCAAGCACCGCAATGAACATTGAACGTTTGAACCGTATCGGACACGTGTGGTTTGCCGAGCATTCCAACAATTCAGAAGCAATAGTACGATTTTTGAATTGCTTTTGACCACATCAAATGTTCACGTAGTACGTGGAAATTTGACGTGGCACACATGTCTCCGGATACGAGTGACCACTCCTAGATTTGTGCAGATCTGGGTAAGTCGAATGTTTGTGTTATTAAACCTTCAGTCATTCCTAACGCCCACTACTCGTTGACCATAGTTGACCATGGCGGATATCTTATATGCCTCTAATCTTGTAGTGGTGGTGAGTATCGCGCTTATCGTTGCATGTGTATACCGAGCTTCTGGGTTTCGGAAAGTAAGGACATCTCTTCGAGTCGACTAGGCTTTACTCAGACAGCCCACTTAGCTCAACCATATCCCGTCTGTGGGATCATCTGGTCTACTAGGCTCATATTGGACCGCCTTTAAATCCCTCACAAACAGTTCAAAGATAGTCCAGGAAGGTTACGACAAAGTAAAGCTGACCTTCATGCTGCGTACTCGTTAACTGGACATGGTGTAGTACAAGGCAGGCGCCTTCAAGGTCCCTAACTTGGGTCATTGGGTAGTGGTTCTAAATTACGACCACGTCGATGACATTATCAGGGCCTCCGACAAAGAACTATCTTTTCATGCGGCCATAGAGGATGTAAAGTTCTTCCTTCTGTTTTTCTGACCTAGAAAACCACTGACGGGTGTCTTAGTACGTCAGACCAGTGTACACTTTTGGCCCCCAGATTATTCACGATGCCTACCACTATTCAATCATGAAATCACAGCTTACCCACAATCTCTCTGCGATTTTACCCGACGTCGCAGACGAGATAGCTGTTGCAATTGATGAAACTTTGGACCTAACAGACAATGGTTATAGATATAATACTTGCGCTATTTGGTTCACACTGATTATTCATTTTCAGAGTGGAAATGTGTGCTGGTACTGGAAATCGTTGAGAAGGTTGCTTGCAGAGCGGGCAACAGAGCTTTTATCGGTTATCCTCTTTGTGTGTGATTTTCCACTAGCATCATGTTTCTGTCTTACATGGTTTCCGTAGGTCGGGATTCGGACTGGACTGACTTGAACATGCAGCTCACCAATGCCGTCATCAAAGAAGGTCTTATTTTGTCTCTCTTTCCCAAGTTCATGATGCCGTATGTTTCTTTCGCTTCTTCTGTCTAACAAAGTTATACAACTTTCTCGAGTCCAGGTTGGCGGCAAGATTTGCAACGAAAACCGCCGACAGGGTTAAACGCGGAGCTAGACACCTCTCCCCCATCATCACAGAACGTCTGAGGCACATGAGAGAATTTGGAGAGAAATGGAACGATAAGCCTGTGAGCGGGTATACTTACTGTTGACGCAGTTCTGACAATTGGCAGGACGACTTCCTGCAATGGTGCCTAGATGAGGGAAAGGAGACTTCTGCAGATTTACTGGCCGCTCGTATGTTTGCCATCAACTTTGCTGCAACTCACGTGAGTGGTTTTGTCTTTTGGTGATGACCATACCATCCATGCCATTGACACAGACAACGTCGAATGTACGTACTCACCCTGTTGCATGTGTCCGTTACAAACATAACATGATAGACTTTTGCACAAGCGCTCTATTGCCTAGCGGCATATCCCCAATACATTCAGCCTCTCCGTGAGGAAGTTCAGACGATAATTGGAAGCGATGGCTGGACGAAAGAAGCGCTGGCTAAATTACAGAAGGTTGAAAGCTTTCTCAAAGAAACACAGCGCTTTGAAGGCAATGCTTCTCGTGAGTGTGTTTTGAAGTGCTTGGGTGGCGCCACATTTACATTGGCCATAGTGGGTGTGAAACGAAGAGCCCTGAAGAATGTTACTCTTTCTGACGGAACGTTCATTCCGAAGGGAACGTACCTTTCTGTTGCATCTCATGCCGTTCATCATGATCCCCGCATCTATGAAAATCCCGACGTCTTCGATCCTTACCGATATATAAAGTTACGCGATGAACAGGGCGATAGTTCTCGCTACCAATTGGTTGCCGTGGGCTCCGAGTCGCTTATGTTCGGCATCGGGAAGGCAGTCTGGTATGTCCTCGGTCTACATCGTGGTCGACTTGTGCCCTAACTCACCAACGTTGCTGTGGACATAATCAGTCCTGGCAGGTTCTTTGCAGCGATGATGCTCAAGCTCATGTTTGCGCATATCATCCTATCGTATGATTTGAAGCTCGGGAGTATTTCCTATCCAGCGAGCGTATGCATAGGACCCGCTATTGTTGCCAATCCTTCTGCCAAGATAATGTTACGTAGGAGATGTGATGAATAGTCTCCGCTAGTGCCGAAGGTTGTTGCTAGTGGGCGAGGATTCAGACCAGTAATGGCCCAACACCGGAGTCACGTCGCCATTACTACAACGTACATGATTGCTATGGGTCCGGGGTCGGATGGCGCGAAGATCATCATAAGAAAATACTCATATTTTTCCCCCGGTTCTTATCGCTGTGCACGTTGTCCAGATAGGTGTAGTATCCACATGGAATTTAGTACATGGAGTGTCTTCAAATAAAACTTGCTTTGTCTAAGTGGACAGTAAATACGGCACATTGAATTCTTCCTGGTTTGAGCATCAACCCAGAGGTATATGAGGGAGGGCGGTAAAATCAAGGCAGTAGCATGCAGTGGCCAGGAATGTCAGCACACGCCCGAAGGATTCTCTGAAATTATACAAGATGCCTGTTCACAAGGCTATGTTTTAAGCTTCAAGCCGCAAGCCATATACGCAGCAGCAACTCACCAATTGACAGAGAGAATTCACAAACGAGGGAACGTGAATGGTTAAGCAAGGGAGGATAACGTGCAACACGGAAAGAAAAGCAGGACAGTGAACATCACGAGTTTGTAGACTGTGTGAGGGTCGGTCAAGCAAGCACAACATAGAATCATCGATAAAAGGAAACTAAGAAACTGAGACAAATGGCAGTGAAGGCGTTCGCGAAGGCAATAAATGTCTCGAGCGCACCTTAGCCGAGACGGTCCGACTGAGTGCGTTAT
Source organism: Pisolithus marmoratus (assembly GCA_024613145.1). NCBI lineage: Eukaryota > Fungi > Basidiomycota > Agaricomycetes > Boletales > Pisolithaceae > Pisolithus > Pisolithus marmoratus. Next base: position 37,490 of record JANFAE010000396.1, read on the forward strand.
CTTTCAAGGTCGATAACACACATGCACAGCGAGAGCCTAGCTACGGTACCAAGCTTGGGTTCATATAGCCATCGCCCCTTTTCCGCACCGATTTACATTGAGCCTTGTTCGTGGTGAAAGAGTCGAGTAAGAGTCAAAACGCGTCTAGGATCGGAGCAGCGGCATGGATTTGAGGTTTTGCATACCTCTACGTACAGGCGAGTGGTGACGGTGGCCTCGTTCATCTTCGTTGGGTGTCCTTGACAGTCACCCACCTCGCTTTTGGACCTCAAACATATTTCCGACAGGAGACATGATGGCGGTGGCAGCCAAGCATTACTCAACAGCGATTATAGGGGAACTCCCGGTTGAAAGATGGCAACAGTCTTCGTTACATTTCCGATTCCACCTGCACAGAGCGCAGCAAACTCAAGGGCGACCACAACCTCGTCCGAAGCATCTTTTGGATCCTGAAATACGACGACGTTTACAGCAAAGCAGGGTGTTAAGCGCCAGAGACTGGACAGTGGAAGCCGGACATAGAACCCCACTGCCAGTGAGCGCCCTGTCGTTTTTTTTTGGGTCGGCTCCTTGCTTTTCGCCACTCTACAAGTAGTCGGCCACGTCCTCTGCATTCGCAATCTTCCTGTGTAGTCCTGATTCTGCGCAATGGTCATCATCCCAGAGAAATCCGAACTTGCTCACACTGGTGTGGATGGTGAACAGCCTCCCGCATACGATGCTATTGAGGAGCTGCAATCAACGAACCCGTCCCCTACATCCGACACATTGTCATCTTCACCCCATGTGGCTCCTACAGGCTCCTCCAGTAGCCCAAGCATTGTGCCAACTCCAAGGCGATTCCTGCATCCATCCCACAGCGACGAGGAGCATTCTTTGACTCCTCGTCGCTCTGCTGACCTTCTCACAAACATACCGGCCCGTGGCCGAGCCCGTCTACAGAAAGCCCGTCAACGTCACAGCAGTTCATGGCTCTCTTTTCTCCCATTCACTTCTGCGCACTCTGCTAAACAAGTCCGCCAGTCAATCTTAACAATCATCCATGATCTTGTTGTCCCGCCGAACCACTCTAACCTCGGTTCTCCACCGGATGCACGCGAAATTCTAGCCTCGTGCTCTAACACTTGCATTGAACACAAGCTTTCCCTTTCCGAAATAGTGCAGGAGTTGTCCATTGCAGACCACACCCCAATGTATTGGGCGATTGTCAACTATCGTGAAGCGTTGCTCGTAGCATTGCTGACGTTTGCGGAGAAGCTCGGGTCAGTTGCAGTGTCGGACATACGACGGGCTTGCCTCGTCAGTTCAAACCAACCCTTATTTCATGCTCTTCGTGCCAAGCGGCTGCCATTTCACCGCACTCACGGCCTCAGGGTGCCATCGTTACACACAGGTATGCACGTGCACCACCATGTGCAAGATGACGTATGAAATGCTCCACAGCGAATGAATCTCTCTTACTCGGCTCACGACCTGCCGACGAAGTACGGGTGCAGGAGTCCGGTCAAGATGGTGCGTTCACTGTCGGTTTCGACGTCGTACTCTGGCAGCGACGAATGCGCGCTGTAGGCAGAACTAGCGTTGAGTTCATCGTCTCTGGTAAATGAACCCCCGATGCTCCTGCTACTTCCTTGATGACCACTCATTTCAATTGACAGGACGAATGTGGCGTATCACTTTCTTTTCCACCGACGCTCCGTCTTTGAACGGGGGACGAGGAAAGCTCAATCGCGACACCTGGCATGTGATGGTCACACTACTGGAATCGAGCCCTCCTGCTTACCTCGATGCCCGACTCATCATTGATGTTCCACCACCCCCACCTCCACCACTCAGACTACCCCAGTCAGACCGCGCGCAGGGTACACAAACTACACTTCCACGCCAACCCATTTCACCAAGAATGGACAAAAACTGGCAAGGTCCGCGGGTCGCGTACGATTACAATTATGATGGAATGGCTCAGCGACGATTTTCATCTTTCCAAGGGAATTCCATGCCTCAGGAGAAGCCCTATCATCATGATAAGGGTCCCACTTTTGCACTGTCTCATCACTCTTCCTGTACTTTCTCGCAGTTGCCACCTCCTGTTCACCAGCGGGGCACTAACCTACAAGTAGAGACCCCACCGATAGTGATAGCATCGGCACCAACGTCAGCACTGCCATCTCCTTCATCACCATCACGATGTGATATTCCGCCAATTAGCATCCGTTTACGATCCCATGCACATAAACTTGCTCGCTACGGAAGGCCAGCGTTCGACTCTCCAGGTATTTCCAATTCTGTTTTTACATCTAGCAGATGGATGAAACACCCTAAAAGATACCTATGATGCATTAAACACAAGAGTGGAGACTTGGTCCGACAACGGCATGAGTTACACTAGTGCTGTTATTGCACCGCTGGCAGAGGGCGCCGGTTCGCAGCTGCAGTACGAGTGAGTTCCGATATAGTACTTCCGTCGGTTTCTGGTCGGCCATCCCTTTTATAGGAAATCACCATACCTGTTCGCCGACGGAACACTGCGAGCACGTCTGGAAGCGAGGCTTACCAAATCAGAGCTGACGAGGGACTGCATCATATGTTGATCTTACCTGGTGTTGCGTTTCCAGCGTTGAGCGCATGTGGATTCGCAAGACCTTCATGGGCGGCACAGCGATGATTCTCGACACGAGCGGTAGTTTCTGTTCTAGGCCTGGTTGGATGACCATATAGCTTCTCCAGGACTGTTCAGCAAGGTGAGCTTGCCGCAAGCCCAGGCTATGCAAATGCTTGCCCCGCTAGGGGTGGTCCATAGACGTCCTATGTTAGTGTACACTGCAATGTAATCCAAATACATATGTGTCAGCAGGTCAGTCAATTCTATTCCTGATCATGATCTTTGCATCCGGGTTCGATGGATGTAGTAAAGTATGCCATTTTTGCATGCTCTTAAGCGGCGCGTTTGTTTCCAACGTCACGCCATACGACATGATAGTACAGCATGGTGGCAATTAAGAATTTTGGCAGACTGCGTAAAAAGTACAGTAGATACAAGAGGTTTGCCACCCTGCAACAGCACCAACGGAACCACTGATTGCATCTTCGTAACATGATCTGGGCAGGACTACCAGTTTTTCCTATGCATAATCTCTCTGGATAGGTCCGAGTTTCACATAATACGATAGAATGATATGTGCAACCATGAGCTTGAGGATCATCACTCCCAAGAACCTGCCAGGACTGATTATGTCCACAACAAAGCCAGTGAGTCAAGCCTCAGGGTGCAAGTTGACCACGGTGTAGACCGAGGACATACCAGGCCGTCTTCCCGATGTCAACTTAACACCAGCCATTCAGGGCTAACGGTAACCAATCGGTAACGACAACCGTTGCCCTGCGTTCCTTGTGATTCCATATATCGTAAGGATCGAAGACGTTGGCATCCTTGCAGAGGTGAGGGAGGTACGTCCCCTTTGGAATGAACGTTCCATGAGAAAGAGTGATGAAGGGCTCTTTGCTGAACATCCACTGCGGACAACGTAAAAGAGGCACCATGGAAGTCCAAGTACTTCAAAGACACCCACAAGAATATGCTGTGATTCCTTGAGAAAGCCGTCAACTCTCTGCAATTTAGCCAGCGCTTCCTTTTTCCAGCCATCCTTGCTGATCATCGTTTGAACCTCTCACGAAAAGGCTGAGAGAGAGAATTTCTATATTTATATACCACAACAAGTAGACTACTACTAAGACGCGGTGCCCAAAGGCCCATAGAATAAATTGTATAGTACGTATTACCAAATGGTAATGGTGAAGAAAAATATATAGTTTATAGTTGTCAGGTAAGGGGTGTAAGCCGGTATTGTTGAATGGTAGGGTGGTATCGTACGATATAATGAGGATTTACGAGGATTTAAAGGGATAGCATTACTCTGAGGCTGAAGACGGGTGCACAGTGTCAGCTCTCTTCAGCTTCTTAAATGCATCTGTTTCCTTAAGGAACTCAGTTACAGCCCCGATTCCTTTTTCTGTTCCTAGGTGTTGAGACTACAGTCGTCGAGACAATCCAGCCCCATGCCATAAAAAGAAAAGAAAAGATCACTACGCTGATCGAGCATCGTGACAACAGTATTGATAATTCGCTGAGACATAAGGTGAAACTGAGACAAGTGGGGATTGAGGTCAGAGTGAGTCCCACTCCGCCTCTACAGAGAAAAATGAAATATGCGTCAGACATATATACGGGTAGCTACCAGAGATGAAATATAACGAAGAGACGAGAACTCTGCTCGTCGCCCCACATCGCTGTCCGACCTGTGAGGCCCGTAAATGCATACGAAAGTCTTCGGTATCTGTACCTCGCTGGTAGTGTCTGTTTAGGAATCCACTGCTTGTTTATTAGGTTATGAGCCCCGGTGCTCAGGCCTACCAGTTGACGCACCATAGCGACACGCAGGTCCACGAGGAGAAATCTGAGAGCTCCAGAGATGTCGGGCCAGGCTCCACCCAACAGATCGCCGATGAGGGTCGACACCCAGGAAGAACCCCCTACAGCGCCAGGGGGAGCATCTGCGCTAGCTCCAGCGCCGGCAGCCCCTACAACGTCTATGATGGCGCCTATGTCACCTGTGGCGACGACCTCGTTAGCGACGACGATCCCTTCGACTTCGACGACGTTACCTGCAACACATGCCACCATGGCACCCATGTCTAAGATGCCTGCTGGATCACCAACGCCCACCACGATGACAGTCTTGGGGAAACGAAAAGAAAGGGATGCACCAAAAGAAAAGGAGAAAGAGTTGAGGTTAGAGAAGGTAGAGAAGCTGACGAATGATAATTGGTCAGCATGGAAAAAGAAGATCGCTTCCGCACTCCAGGCACATGGCCTATACAAAGTCGTGACTGGGAATGATGTAAAGCCACCAGAGGAATGGGCAGATGAGGTAACAGCATGGAAGAAACGGGATTATCACGCGCATGTGACTATCTTATCTAATCTCTCTAACGAGCAGACTATCCACGCCTGCCTCCCGGGCCAGGAGACTGCCGCTAACTTATGGAAAAACTTGCACATTGTGCACAAGACCCGTGGTCAACAATCTATCACTGCGATACGATGGGATCTATATGGATATAAAGCCGATGACGATACGGATATTCCCGCGCATATTAATAAACTGCGCAACTACCAAAATCGCCTATACGAGATGGGTGACATAATCCCTGATCCCCAGTTTCAAGCAATCCTCGTGTCGTCGCTTCCCTCTTCGTGGGATAGCTATACATTGGGATTTATTGGTGGATCTCACTCTCAGGCGACTCATATTTCTATGCAGGAAATGATCTCCCTCATTCGCGTCGAGTGGGAGCGCCGCTGTAGAGAAATGAAAGGGGACGCTGCTTACTGTGCCAAGGGTGCCGAGAAAAGGAAGCGAAAGACTACTACCCCCGGCCCCTGTGACACGTGCAGTCTTACCAATCATAAAATGTCCCAGTGCCGTCACAAAAATAAACCGAAGTGCGGCTACTGTAACAAATTTGGCCACACTACACGTGAGTGTTGGACCAATCCGGATAACGACGAGAGGAGGCCAAAGCGCCTGCGACCGGATAATAAGGACCGAGATAAGAAGCGGTCTAAGAAAAGTACTGGAAAGTCTGAAAAGGCGCATCATGTCATTGAAGAGCAGGACTCCAGTAGTGATGTAGCGTTCACGTCTCTCGAAAGTGTATTAACAGAGTCTGACGAATCCGAGACCTATTCTGCTTATGAGTGGCTGGCAGATAGCACTACTACATCACACATATGCGCCCAAAGGGATGCATTCATAACATATGAGCTGCTCCAAAATAAAACAGTGTCCGGCATAGGGGATAACCCCGTACCTGCACTAGGATGTGGGACAGTTGCCATACACAGTGTGATAGATGGACAGACGGTTACTGTTCACTTGCATGACACACTCCATGTGCTGTCATCACCTAATAATTTATTTTCTATTGGTCACTTAGACGGACAAGGTGGCTGCTCCATATGTGGAGGAGGCCGTATCCAACTGCAAAGCGCCTCTGGAAATATTATTGCCATAGGCAAATGACAAAATCATTTATATAAACTAAACTTTACTATGGCTATGAGCCATGACCACAGTCATCGCACAGTAAAGGCGCACTCATGGAAAACCTGGCATAAGAGATTTGGCCATATCGGGCTTAGTGGACTCTGGACGCTTTTCCAGAAGAAACTCGTCACAGGCCTCGATGTCAATGACACATCATCAGATCTCGATTGCAACGCGTGCACTGCCACTAAGCAAACACATGAGCCATACCCACATGAAGCAAGTCACCGTGCCACAATGCCGGGAGAACTTATTCATATGGACGTGTGGGGACCCGCTCGAACTACATCGGTGCATGGATATCGATACTATGTATCTTTCATTGACGATGCAACACGGTACGCTACGATGTACTATTTGAAGAGTAAAAGTGATATGCACGAACGTGTCAAGGAATATGTGAAAACATTGGAAAGACAACATAACATACTAGTAAAATGAATCAGATGTGATAACGGTATGGAGTACATCAATAGCGCTCTGATGAACTGGTGCAAGGAACGAGGCATCGTACTAGAGCCCACTGCACCGTATTCCCCACCACAAAACGGCGTCGCTGAAAGATTTAACCAAACTGTGGTTGAACTAGGACGTGCCATGATCATCGCACAGAATCTGCCTGCATCGCTATGGTGTGAGGCGATAAGTCATGCGGTATATGTCCGCAACCATGCCTGGACATGTACCTCTGAGGTGACGCCCTACGAAGGCTGGCATAAATGAAAACCAGATGTATTGCACCTCTGAGAATTTGGGACACCAGTGTGGATCTTGGACGAGAGCCCGTCCATCTCGAAGCTACAGGCCAAATCCCACCCATATCCTTTTGTAGGTTTCCTAGATGGACCACATGCTGTTCAGTACTTCGATACTCGAACAAAACAAATAAAAACCTCTCGGAACTATAGGTTCCACCATAACGATGAACTGCCTGCGCCAGACTTGCAGCCTGCAGGGGGAGGCAGAGAAAGCGAGCAGCAGAAGTCAAGCGACGAAAGGGACAGCTCGGGTTTAAAGATCCAACTAAAAAGGAAAAGTCAGGAACAACACGTTATGCCCACGAGGCCAAATAAACGGACTAAATCTGTACATGAATACAGTGACGTCCCATTACCTGATTTAGACGACAGCTCAGAAATAGATGAGAACTCAGATAATCGTGATCTCTCGTCTGCAGAGCGCGTCTACTTAGCATTTAACGAATCTATGTTAGGTCAGGGTGACCCTAAGACCCTACGTGAGGCTAAGGAATCGCCTGACTGGCCGGAATGGGAAAAAGCCATACAGGCTGAGCTACAACAACTACGAGATAAGGGTATGTGGAAACTGGTTGATCCACCGAAGGACCGGAAACCCGTATCCAATAAATGGGTATTTACCCGAAAATACGATAAGGAGGGAATACTCCAAAAATACAAAGCAAGATTGGTTGCTAAAGGGTATTCTCAGGTACCGGGTATGGACTATAATGATACATACTCGCCCATGGTAAGATTAGAGACCATACGTCTTATCTTATCACTAGCTGTTGCCCAGAATTGGGAGATCCAGCAAATGGACGTCAAGGGGGCTTATCTAAATGGTAAATTAAAAGAAGAAATTTATATGGAACAACCTGAAGGCTATGAAGACGAAACAGATCGTCTATGCCACCTAATTAAAACATTATATGGACTAAAGCAGTCTGGGCGAGAGTGGAACGAAGAGTTTAATAGTCAACTACAGACTGTTAAATTCAGTCGTCTCTATGCCGATCCGTGTGTCTATATCCGAAAGACGGAGAGCACGATCGAGATAATTACAGTATGGGTTGACGACCTAATACTCATAACTAATACTCTCGCGCTAATGGACAAGCTGAAAGCACAACTACAAGGAATGTTCAAGATAACAGATCTCGGCGATCCAAGTAAAATTGTTGGGATCGAACTCTTGCGTGACCAAGCCACAGGTACCATCACACTCACTCAAACAAAATACATTGAGGGATTGGTACAAAAATATGGCCTGGAGAATGCGAACACGGTGAAAATGCCACTCGACCCAGGAACAAAATTAACTAAAAGTACTTCCGTGGGAGAGAATCCCCAAAATAGCTATGCGACATTAATAGGGCACCTAATGTATGCCTCTGTCGCAACACGACCTGATATTACATACGCTGTCAACCGGCTTGCAGCCTTTACCACAAACCTGGATATGTGTCATTGGACAGCGGCTAAAAGAGTTCTAAGGTACCTAGCAGGTACCAAGGCTGCCAGGATAACATACCGAGCAAACCCGTCAGCCAATAACCACAATGAGATAATTATGTATTCTGATGCCGACTTCACTAATGACGAAGATCGTGTATCAATATCCGGCTATGTATCAATCCTTAATGAAGGAGCGATCACGTGGTACTCCAAAAAGCAAAGCCACGTCACCCTCTCTACGGCAGAGGCTGAGTACACTTCGATGGCAAATGCCACACACGAAATAATATGGCTAAGAAACCTGTTAAGTGAACTCGGATGCCCGCAGAAAGGAGCCACAGCGCTCTATGGTGATAACCAGTCAGCGCTTGCTATTGCTAAAAATGCACAGTACCACCAAAGATCGAAGCACTTTGATACGCGAAACCACTTTATTCATGATTGTGCAAAAAGAGAAATAATCAAACTAAAATATTGTCCTACGGCCGAGATGACGGCCGATATATTCACAAAGACCCTACGAAGGGATAAACACGAATATCATTCAAACGCCATGGGCATGAACCTGGCTTGAGGGGGAGTGTTGAGACTACGGTCGTCGAGACAATCCAGCCCCATGCCATAAAAAGAAAAGAAAAGATCACTATGCCGATCGAGTGTCGTGACAACAGTATTGATAATTCGCCGAGACATAAGGTGAAACTGAGACAAGCGGGGATTGAGGTCGGAGTGAGTCCCACTCTGCCTCTACAGAGAAAAATGAAATATGCATCAGACATATATACGGGTAGCTACCAGAGATGAAATATAACAAAGAGACGAGAACTCTGCTCATCGCCCCGCATCGCTGTCTGACCCGTGAGGCCCGTAAATGCATACAAAAGTCTTCGGTATCCGTACCTCGCTGGTAGTGTCTGTTTAGGAATCCACTGCTTGTTTATTACTAGGATATCCGTTATGACTAGGTCTTCTGAGGCGGAGCGTAGTGTATTCACGAAAAGGCTGAATCTATTGGGGATATGCCGCCGGGCAATAGAGTGCTTTTGTGAAAGCCTATCGACGTCATGGTCACCAAGGACAAAACCGCTCCAGTTAGTTGCAGCAAAGTTGATGAATCTGCAGAAGTCCTCAGAGGTGATGAATATTCACATGCAATCGCGAGTCGGTACTGCTGCAGAACGTGGAACAACTGGCTTCGCGCATACGCACGGGTTCTCCCAGTTGTCGGTTTGAAAAATTCGCCGAACGTACTCGCTGATATGAAACTTAATGCAGGGCCTGAGTTGTACACAACTGTAGAGGATACGGGAGGATTTCTGTGGTAACTAAGCATCTCGGTCCCTCTCAACACACTCGACTTCCGTGCTGATATTCATCCTTCGAGCACCTGCAGCCTAACGTGTTCATAGTAGTCTCCTCTCAATGAGAGAAGCTCGTCATGGGTGCCAGCTTCGCTGACACGGCCGTCCTTGATGAAGTAACTGCGGGCACATTCCTGTAACACAAGAACGAAATCAAAAAGGCGACACGTACATGCAATCTGCATTCTGGATGGTAGATAGACGGTGGGCAATGACAATCGTAGTCCGCCCCTTTGCAGCCTTATCGAGTGCCTCCTGCACGACCTTCTCCGAGGTGGAATCGAGAGCAGACGTTGCCTCATCCAAGAGGAGAACCTTCGGATTGCGAAGAAGAGCCCGAGCTATTGCGATTCGTTCTGTTGTGAGAAAGTTAATCACCTGTAACTAATATGCAGGCGCAAAATGACGCTTACGCTTCTGACCACCCGAAAGCTGTGAACCCTTCCCACCAACTTCAGTGTTGAAGCCACTAAGAAATAAAAGTGTCAGCATGGAATGGGAAGCCTCGACATAACTCCTTGCTTTGGCAGTGACAGGATAAAGTCTAGAATGTTAGCGTCTCGGCATACAGCCTCGATGTCCCCTTGAGTGACTTCAGGGATTGGCTTAGTTGCACCAAGCAAGATATTGAAACGGATAGTGCCAGCATAAAGTGTCTGAAAGAAGCCATTAATGATAGTGTCACACCATTACATCGTTGACACTGACAGGTTCCTGCGAAACCAGTGCAATATGTTTCCTGTACTCCTGGACATTATATTCGTTGATAGGTTGACTGTCAAGAAGGACTTGACCCATTAAAGGGTCGTAGAAACGCTCAATCAATTGAATGCTGGGAGGATGTCAACACTAACTGGATACAACATGAAATACACTTACACAGTGCTTTTCCCGCAACCACTAGCACCGACTAGTGCACGTGGGTACCTGGTGCGATCGTCATGTCCAGGCCACGAAGCACGGGAACGGTAGGCCTCGTCGGGTAGCAGAAGTGGACATTCTCCAAGTGAATCCGACCCTTGACGTTAATTCCTTCGAACGTCTTCCCTTCAGTAGTGTCGGCGTCGATCTCGGGGATGGAGTCCAGTAATTTGATTATGGCTGCACCTGCACCACGAGCTGATGACACGTCGGGTACGAGCGTGAAGACAAAGCTGACTTGCATGGCCCCAAAGATGACACCCTAATGTGTTCCCTACTCAGATGGATCCTACCGAGTATCCGCAAAATGCATACCATGAGAGCAATGAAAAAGTTGGTAGTGGATATTTCCAAATCGGCGACAAGCCCCGATCCGTACCAAAAGACGAAGGCAACCACCCAAAAGGCGCAGGACTGAGAAAACGCGTAGTACAGGGTGCTCCAGAACGCGTTCTTGTTTGAATTCCTGAGCGGCTCATCCAGACTGTTCGAGTACCATTTTAGGCAGTCATCTTCCCGAGTAAGTGAGGCAACAGTGCGGATGGCGCCAGCGGCCTCGCATGCCAGCTTGGCAGAGTCTTCGTGCGCAGCCTTGTTCTGCTGATCTTTGAGGCCAACCACACGCTACGACAAGGTTAGCAAGTCATGCTGATCGGTTTCATTCTGACTCACGAGTCGAATGAAACCTGCAAGGAAGATAAGAGGCACGCAAGCTAAGAAGGATGAGTCAGGGGTGGCACGTAGAAGGTGACTGTATAGATTGCCAACCAATTCCGACAAGAGCGGGCTTCCATGCGTAGGCCAAACTGATCACCGAACTACCAATTAAAGTCGTAACGACTTGAATGATACTGTCCATGGCTATCAGCACGAGAACACGACTGTATTGCACGCTAGATACGAACACCCCAAGGGTAGTTCCAGCTAAACCATTGATCTTTTGTGGGTCACTGTTGACTCTGGATGTGAGGGTACCAGTCTGATGTACAATTAACGAATAACCACGCTGGGGAAAGAAGTAAAGGTGTTCACATTATTCTCAACTCTGTCGAAGAACTGAACTGATAAATGCTCAACGTGAGAATTTCAGCATCGACCGGAATAACTCACTATCTTGGCGAAGGATAGCATGGAAGCTGAGCATTCGAAGTTTCGTTGTCAACTCGGACGCAGCTGCAGTAAGAACATAGTATTGGACCATAATAACTACGCCTGTGAGGAAAGAGACGCAGAAGAACCTGTCCAAATTGACATTCAACACGTCTGATGTTCAAGTTAGCCTCAGAACTTTTACCACAGAGCGTTCGTGTCGCCGTCATAGCGCCTTGCAGAAGGATCAGGTTGAGAGAACCCGGAGATTGCCCTGCCTGCAATGGATTACATCCATTTTGATGGCAAGACAGATGTCAGACTCACCATAAAAGATGACAAAAATGGGGCTTGCCATGCCACTCACTAAATCGCGTCAGTGTCCAGTTATCAATCACACGGAGCACCTACTTATGGCAGCTATTGTGCCGATAACATACATACGATGACTCTGTGGGTTAAGACTTCCGATGCGCCTGAAAAGATGGAATGCACTATACGAGTTCTCGTCGACTTCGAGCTTCCCTCTCTCTTCGTCCTTCGCATGGAGAGTTTCGCAGCGGCGGAGCGGAACCTCCGACGCAACAACTTTTTCCGTGTCCGCCATGTTACTGACTATTGTGTTCTTCGTGTCGACTTGGGCCTCCTTGGATTCCCGGAGTTTCTGAGCTTGGACGAGGCACGCGTATGGCCCGTTTTTGGCAATGAGTTCCTCGTGAGTTCCGCATTCCAAGACAACGCCCTCGCCCATGACGAAGATCTGGTCAGCACCCTTGATCGTCGAGAGTCTGTGTGCAATGGAAATCGTCGTTCGGCCAGCAGATGCTTTATCAAGAGCATCTTGCACGACACCCTCCGACTGTGTATCGAGAGCGCTGGTTGCCTCGTCAAGCAAAAGAATGTGTGGATCAGAAACGATTGCGCGCGCGATCGCAACTCGCTGCTTTTGACCGCCAGAAAGGAGGAAGCCACGTTCGCCGACTACAGTATCGTAGCCCTGTGGTAACATACTGATAAAGCCGTCCGCATTGGACTTCACGCAGGCCTCCTTGATGAGTTTGAACTTCTCGTCTTCTGACGCGTGCTCAAAGGGAGTGCCAACGAGACCGTAAGCAACATTAACTCTAATGGTCGTGGCAAACAATATAGGTTCTTGAGAAACCAGGCCGATCTGAGACCGTAGCCATTTTATGTTCAAGTTGCGGAGATCAATGTCGTCGAGCTTAACAGTACCGCTGAGAGGGTCGTAGAAACGCTCAACGAGGGAAATAATGGTCGACTTTCCAGAACCAGACGCCCCAACAAGTGCTGCCGCTTTACCTGCCACAAAAGTGATGTCAATGCCTTTGAGGACCGGAACATCGGATCGAGTGGGATAGCTGAATCGTACGTCTTCCAAAGTTATTTTACCGACAACCTTCTCCGGCATGAGTCCGTTAGGGCTGGCGGAGTCAATGTCTGGCACACGTTCGATCGCGGCATATAACTTTGCGGCTGCCCCACGGGCGTTAGTTAAAGCTGTGGATGCATCAGAAAACTTGGTGCATAACATGTAGCACACACTCGCCTCGTGCTTCTGGTGCCATCAAGGCCAGAGAGAGGGAACCGATGAGGATGGCCGTGAGGACATTAATGACTTGACCAGCAGTGGCTGAAAGAGTAATGTGAGTTTATTGTCAACTACGACACTATGGGTTTCACCATGGCCTTCGTTGATAAGAGTGGTACCGAACTCGAAAGCTACAATTTCTGTCATAGCAACCAAAGGACGACATGTGCAGACTCGTACCAAGTGCATAGGCAGAATAAACGACAAAAGAGCCAACACCCAAACCACATCCATTCCAAATGGCAGACTTCGAATTGGTGGTCCGAATCACGTCCATCTTCCTGTTGAAGAGAGCACCTAGCACTTTTTGCGAACCGAAAGCCTGTGCCGTTCGGACGGTGGAAATAACTTCCTCAGCGATGGTACCACTTTCAGCGACATACTGAAGCGTCGTCCTTTGTCCCAACTATTTAGAACAGGAAAAAAAGTAACCTCGATGCAAACGATGACTTACTGCGCGTACTTGGTAACAAATTTGTTCATTACAGCGCCAGTTATCCCTATGCACGGAAGGATGGACGATATGGCAAGAGCCAGAGGCCAACTCTGAATATACGCAAGAATAAAGCCAGTGAAGAAGGCACTGAGAAAGCTGACCACGATTGCAACCTTCTCTGATATCCCTTCTTGGACCAAATCTGTGCTGAATTAGCAGACGCAGAGATAGGCAGGATCGCTTGGGACCTACGGGTATCCATTTGGATGCGAGTAATCACTTCACCAGCCCCGATGTGATCAAAATAGGCAATGTCTTGTCGGAGGATGGCTCGAAGGTATTTCTCACGAATGCGCTTCGCATTGACCTCGCCGGTGTATGTCCATAGGTACATGTAAATCCAAGTACATACAGCCATACCGGCACCTTAATCAACCTTAGGCGCAACTCAGATTATGAAAAATAAACAACGTACCGATGTAGGTCAGGTAGGAAGCATCCAAAGCGGCCTCCCTGCGTAACTTTCCCACCGCGGAGTCGAAACTCTGCTGAGCAGTGGATAATTCAGTAGCGTTTCCGGATAATGCTGCTCGATAAATGTCCAATGCAGATGTGAACGCAACGAAGTCTTGAATCAACCTCCCAAAAACCAAAGTCATAAGGCTCTATAGAGGCCGTGCGTCAGTGAATGTGGCAGTCGAACGGGATGCCATACCTGAGCAGCACCTCCGGCAATGGCACTGATAATGCCAATGACATTCAGTGACAGTTCGAATGGAGTAGCATAACTAGTACATAAATAAGAGGAATATCAGTCAGATGTATGACACTTACCGAAAAAGCTGGGTGAATCTGACGGATGGTGTAGGTTGTTCTACTGGCTTAGTGTCAATCTTCACGGGATCAGCCTTTTCCTGCTTGCCAATATCCTTCTTCATCTTGAAGAAACCCTTCAACTTGTAGAGGGTGGATTTCTCTGTGAGGACGGTGGTACTCCTGTTCACCATAATGGGTCTGACGGGGAAGGTTGCGGAATCTAACTAGGTTGATTAAATGGCTGTGACATTGGAAAAGGTAACGCGGGAGTCCGTCTGTTTTATTGAAGGGGATCGGGCGCATGCGGGCATCAGGAATGAATGGGCGAAAATCTAGGGAGCCTAGCAAACCCGGGAAGAAGTCCATCGCAGTTGTTTACGGTTCAATAAGTAGTGTGTGCTTACAGCAATTGGCAAATATACTATCATGGGTGGAATCTAAGCCGACATAATGGTGTGAATGCAGTATCCTAGCTGCAGACGATGCAGTCTGGGGAGAAGGAACGAAGCCCTGCCATTGGGAATAGTACAAGAGATGAGAACACTCACCTTCGGGACAACTTCACTCAATCGATTCCACATTTCAAGCGTTTTTTGGAGAAATATTTAGGGCGTTCACGGCATCACAGCACTACATACGGGAGAAATAGTTGTCCAGATAATAGTTCCCGACTGGTTCCATTTCTCTCCGTATTCTTCCGTGTGCTTCAGCCTGTGATTATGGAAATATGCCTAGCCCCTCGCTTAACTCCACCGACAGTTTTCGTCGCGAATTTTGCGGCTAGTCTAGGCCCGAAAAAGATCTATGACTTTGCTGCACAGGAGAAGACAACAAACTTACGGCATCATAAACTTGGCAAAGAGGATTAGTGAGCTAGATATGTAGCTCCATCCGATCCGAATTCTGACGTAGTGAAACCAGATAAGACAGAATTATTAATAGACGGAAATCACGCACAAAGGGGTAAACCGTTAAAAGCTCTGTTGTTTGCTCCGCAGATGACCTTCTCGACGGTTTCCAGTACTGAGACGCATGTCCACTCTAAAAGGAATGATCGGTATGATATATCTGTAACCATTTTCTGCGAAGTCTAAAGTTGCAACAGCTATTTCATCTGTAATGTCGGATAAAATCGCGGTGAGGTAAGGGGTAAGCAGTGCTTTCGCGAATGCATGTTATTACACATGGCCCATAATCTGAGGACAAAAAATGTACTCTGTTCTGACAATCTAAAGGTGTCCGTTAGCGGGTTTCTTACGATGGAAGGAATACACTTACATCCTCTAAGGCCACACGAAAAGACAGCTCCCTGTCAGAGATCCTGATGATGTCACCGAAATGGTTGCGATTTGGCAAGACAACTCAATGACCCAGTTTCGGGACTTTGAAGGCAGCTGCCTTGTGCTATATCATGTCCAATTAACGAGTACGCACGGCAAATAATATAATTACTTTGTTATAACCTTCCTGGTCACTGCCTACATCCTCACCTGTAAACCCTCCCAGGAGCCGGAGATCGGAGACGAGGCGCGCAATCCAGCACGAATGTGGCGCGCTGCACGGTCGTCGGAGGTGCAGCGACACGAATGTCCATACGATAGTGCCTGTGCGTACATGCCACTTCCGATGCCAACGCCTGGCATCGGAGGCATAGTTGGTAAGTATAAGCGGCCAGCGATGGCTCATAGCGCCCATGTGGCCTATTGAAAAAATATCAAACCCATGGCCAACAAGGCGGGAAAATCTCGCTCATGAATTTATGTATGCGCAAAACGTCTTCCTTTGACATGGATTCCGCTGCAACTGGAAAGGCAAGGTAGAGAAAGACTCGGAAAGATACGGTCATTTCTCCCTTGCTACTTCCTGTCATCGAGACGACAAGCGGTAGACGCAATTGGTGGGGGTAATAAAGTACCACCTGCCATTCGTTTTCTGATCGTATTATACTGTACAACGCCGAGTGTTAGCTAAGGAGCAGGAGATGTAGAGACAGAATGTACTCACATAAATTCAATATTCGACAGCGGCGTCTTCATTGCTAGCCAGTATCCTCTCTCCGCACCACAGAAGAGACCTCCGTTCTTCGTCCACTTTGTTATGGGTCTTCATTTCAGTGAGCGGCCAGTCTAATTATGCGGCAGAGTCTTTTCCCCCGCCTACTGCGATTGTCACGTCAGCTTGAAACTGCGTCGCCACTCGTATAGAACCTGGCAGTCCCTATACCATATACCACTTGCAATGGCCAGAAAAGTTAAAAAATTTACATCATGACTCACAAAGCCAAGTTATTCCTTCTCCCTGTTTTTGCCACATACGTGCGCGCAAAGTGCAGTGTGTCCGGTTCTGGTGGAAGGTGAGACCTTGTGGGAAAGCAAAATATGAGTGTTGCCCAACCATCCTCTATGGTGCTGCATCTGTAACATTATGATACACTTTTTTTTTCGATGTACCTTTTTTTTTTTTTTGATATACCGCACTTTTTTTCCACGCAAAAAATAATATATGGTGGTGCGCAACTTTTTTTTTCGGTATACTGCCCCCGACATATCACGTGAAGCACATGACCAAGTGGCAGCATTCCACATTGGGCAGGTGGGCTCATCATGCACAGAGCTTTGATTGTGTAACTAACCCCCCACAGGGGGGATGGGATGGGATAAAATTAGCTGACTACGGTAGTAGTTTCGAGTCTGTGCTGACATAAGTGACTCAACAAGTGGCACGATGGGGATTCAAACCAGTGGTGACGAGTCCAGTGGCATGCCATGAGAGCCAGTTGCCATGTACAGTGGCATGCCCGTGGCGGACCATGGCATTGGACACGGTGGCATGGCATTGTCCCTTATTAGGAAATAAAGTATATCGCTGAGTAAGCTGACTGATAGTGATAGATCGTAGTATGGATAATTCAACCCAGCACCCACCACTCACTAACCTGTCATGCCAAAAGGTGCTAGCAGAAGCTGGTGGCGAGACTGCTTCATTGACCACCCAGGCTTCAAAGAGCATGCACAGGAGTCCCTTGCAAACCCAGATGCCAAGGGTGGTGATGGTAAACCAAAGGTCATGTGTACCGGTTGCCTCCCTGCTCAGATTAGCCAAGAAGCTATGCGAGATCATGAAGAGATACGCACTGGAGCATGCCAGGAGATACGGAATGAGACAAGTGTCATTGACTGGTGTAAGTATTTGAGTCAATGTTGGGCAAACTTGTGAACAGGCCATAACTGATGCTGCTGATACCACTGATCAGTGTGGTCTGCTTCCCATTCGGATCCTAACAAGCAGTGGTTGACTGGCCGAACTGAGACTATGCTCCGGCACCTGTGGAAGTGCCAAAATGTCCCAGCTGCTGTCTGGGATGCAGCACAAGTTGCATGTGTCCAGTGGTGCTTACTTACAAATTCACCCACCATCCCACGTGTAGTGGGGCAAAATGAATATCCATCAAGCAATTTGCTGCCTGCACCTACCTTTACCTTACCATTACAGTCGCAGGTTGCAGAACCATCTTCGTCTGATACCAGTGGTGTGGTTGGCCCATATCCAGCTATGAATGATTCAACACCTACGGTGCTCATGCCAATGCCCCAATTGTCAGTATCTGCACCAGCCCAGGAGTCGCTACCTCCTTCAAGACTTATTATACCAGCTGCGTGTTATCCCAGTGACTACCGGCATTCACCTGTGCTGTCATCAATTGCCCTGAGCCCATCACCTTCACAGCCTTGCATGTCAGTCTCCCGCCAGTTGTCAACTTCAAACCTATCAGTGCTGCTATCTGCTTTTGGTACTAACAGGCCATGGACAGATGCTGATAAGGCTCATTTTGGTGCTTGCATAGCATGGATCACTGCTTCGTGTGGTTTCCCATTCAGTTGGGTTGAGAACTTAGAGTGGTTGGGATTTTTGCAGGAGTTTATCCCTCAAGCAGAACCAATAAAGCACCAGAGCTTGGCAAACCGCTGGATCCCTGCTGAGGTTGCAAAATTTCGGTGAGAGGCAAAGGATCATTCACAAGGTTTAGAGGGAACTCTTCAGTATGATGGGTGGTCGGGCATCAACTTCCACCATTTTATTGCATTTATGTTGACAACATCAAGGTGGGAGGTACTTCTTGAATCACAATACACAGCCCTGCTGTTGACATTCCTTAACTAAAGGTTCATACTGTTCATGTACATGATGCATCTGCAGAGCGGAAAACTGCAGATAATCTGTATAAAATCTTGGTGGATGTGATTGGTGATGTTGAGAAGAATTGGGGAGTGGATATTGTTGCAGTCACATCAGATGCATCTGGGGAGTCTCGGAAGGCATGTAAAATGCTTAACCAAGCATTCCCCAAATTTGTTGTCACAGATTGTCAAGCACATCAGGTCAGTAGGGTGAAGCTTTGCAATGATCATCTGTGGTTTGATGTTGAAACTTCACTATCAGGTCAACCTTATTGTTGGTGACTTTTTAAAGTGTTCAAATGCATTCACAGCATGTGCTGAGAAAGCTACTGAACTGATTACATGGCTTCACAGCAAAACTATTGTGCTTGCTGCCATTCGTGATATTCAAATTGCTCTCAATGCTACAAAACCTGTTGGGGAGCATGTTGTCCTTACTGTTACCCATGCTGTGCTTACAAGATGGATGTCCCACTACCTTGCAATGCGGAGGCTCATGGAACTCAAAGCTACACTGTCAGTTATGGCAGATCAAGAACTTAGTCAGCCTGAGGTTCAACAGAGGATCATGACAGGAGATGCTAGGTCAAAACAGAAGGCAGAGAAGATGCTAAGGGTTATTAAAGATCCAACCTTCTGGTACCAAAATGAAATGTGTGGCTCTATTTCATACTGGCATGCAGCATACTAAGTTTATATTCTACAGGAATCAGAAGCTTCTTGAACCATTGGCATTTGCATCAACTATTACACAATTGGCCCACTTCCGTGTTGATCAATCACTGCTGCTTATGGGGTTTCTGTATGCAGAATACTCCAAGCTACTCATAGGAGACTCTGAGAACCAGCTCTTTGCTGCCACAGAATGTGAGGAGTTGATTCAAACAGTCCTTGACAGCCTTGAAAGACGTTGGAGAAACTGTGACCAAGATGTCTATATTGCAGCTGTGGTCCTGAACCCTGTCTACAAGACAGCACCATTTGCAAAAATATCACAATTACAGCAGTTTGCATAAATAATGGCACCTACTCGAAATAGAAAATATTAGTCAGACATGTGGGACTTGGCGGAATCTTCATGATATTGTACAGTACTGAATGGCCAACGTCGGTGACCATTCCCTGACCCTCGCAATGCCGCTGAAGAAACAATACAAGAGTGCTGAGATCGTGCCTACTGACAGCTCAGACACTCTAACTGACCTGGAGCCTACACCCCCAGTGGCCTCTTCAGTGCTTGCCGCGATCGACAACAATACTGCCTTGCTGGACACCCATGATAGCGTGGACTGGGAACTTGACAGCTTGCCTAAGACGAGCCCAGTGGAAGAATGCGTGAAAGAGACGCAATCCAAGGCTGTAAAAGCCCGAAGGAGCAGGAAAAAAGGTGCATATATTCAGTTATTCATGTGTTTATGCATATCTGGGCTCTAGCAGAGGTAGAGAACGCCGCAGCGAGTGAACATACACCCGATGTACCTATCAAGGTGCTGTATAACATGTTGATATTCCCTGCCTCCAAATCGAAGAAGGACAATATCAAGAAACGGAAGGGATTGACGTCATACTTCAAGCTCGACAGCGACAAACCGTATGATACCTGGAAGGCGCAGCTGCTTGTCCAAATTTCGCAGAAGTTGAATCCGATCCAGATCGCATACAAAGATTATGATGTCTCATTCACCGTTCCACGCGTTTATCCATCACCGCTTCTCATTATGACGGACAATGACTACAATTTCCTTCTCAAGCATGTCAGGAAGGCAAAAGAGCCCATGGCTAACGTATATGTACAAGAGAAGACCACGACAGCTGGTCATAAAGTACGTGTTTCATTTGAGCATGACAAATGGCTCACATGACACTATTGCAGCATAAATGTGATGATTTGAGCAGCAGTGCAGACAGATCAGATGTGGAAAACTCCCACAAGAAGCGGACGAAGAAGAAGAAGAAAACCCACGCACCGAAAGACATTGATATCGACAAGGCCAACTGGCCACTAAACAAGAATATTTGCGCGTTGCACGACCGCTGGGTTTGTCACAAGAAGCCTGGTTGCGAAAGCAAGTTCTGTTTTATCAATCCATTGGATGGCAGCACCCACATCCCCCTGACATTTGTGCGTCTCGATTGTTGGGCTGCCACAATGGTATTCTCTATAATTACTGGTGCGAAAAGTAAGAATGATGTCACTCTCCACAGCTCAAAGGACCAGCCACGGCCACCCTCGAAACACTGCTGAATCATGAGCATTTCCAAATGCTACCTGACGACCTTGTTGGTCAACGTTTGGTCCTGGTAGATCGCCACCTCCAGATCAAGAACACCAAAGCCACAGGAGCCGCTTCCTGTGCACCCATTGTCCCCGCCGCACCTGTCGTCAACGTCAATTTTCCACTGGAATTGTTCAAGATGTTCCAGGGATCACACGTGCCGCCAGTTGCTCAGGCCCTTCCGGACGTGATGCAAACACCGCTTCCACCCACCTCCGCCAACGCACTCTTTTCTCCCCAACAAATTCAGTCCATTGGGGAGCGAATGTCAATTCAAGAATTTGGTTCCACATACGACCTGTCACCAAGCCTCAGGGCGAAACTCATCGAACAAGGCTATAATTCTACACACACTCTCTGTTTTGCTACTATTGATGACCTTCTTGCTAGCCGCCTTCTTTGTGGAGAGATCGCTCATTGGGTGGAGAACTGAATGCATGCATACATTGTACAACTCATTTGTAACCAGAATCACATGTAATGTACAATACCATGCCCTTCAGAAGTGAATATTTTGGTCTTGGTGATGCTCTCGTTGCTCGCTCGAGTGAACTGCAAAATGAAACCATCTGATTCAATCATTTATCCGCTACCATACATGCATGTTCATAGCTAGAAATATCTGGCATGTTTGATATAGCCCTTTGCATCATCCACAGTGATGACGTTCAGCACCTCGAGCATATCGTATATGATACCATCATCCGAAGTAAACATGTCTGAGTTGTAGCGAATCCATGCCTTGATCTTGGAGAACGCCTCTTCAATGGGGTTGAGGTTGGGCAAATACAGCAGTAGAAAGATAATTCAAATACCTGCATTATGACATTAGTGCTAGGAGAAGTGTACGCCAGTGAACTCACCAAATTGCTGTGCAAGCTCATGAATCTCGTCACCATGGTGGATGCGGGCATTGTCCATGACGAGGATGCTATGTTTTCCGGGATACACTGTACACAATGGAAGCTGGAAAGAGTGAACAATGAGACATGAGCATAGGCCAGAGTGCTTACCACCGCATTCTCCAGAAACTCGAGGTATCCTTCCCAAGTGAGGGAACCCTCGATGACGTGCCCTGCAATCATACCATCACAGGACATAGTGCCAATGGCAGTGAGCCGCCGCCCACATACGAAGACGCCCCTCATGGCTGCTCGCTGACTTCTCTTTGCTCGACCATACCGCCTGAAGAGAGTGCGCTTGTCTTTGGACGTCTCATCAAGGAAGACAAGCTCGTCAGGCATGTACTGCACCATTTGTCGCATGAAACTGGCCCACAGATCCTCATTCCATTCTTTTGCGATCTTCCTGAGTTTCTTCAAGGATATACCGGCTCGAGAGAGCTCACGGTGAACTGTTGTATAGTGTACAGAAATGAAGCAGTTTCGTTGGATCAGGGAAGCAAGTTCATCAAGAAACCAGTCAGGGCGATGACGGATAGTCTCTAGAAGGTACTGGAGGTCTGTAACATTGAGCGATCTTGGCCAACCTGTGTATTCACTACATGGTTTTGGGCTGACATCACCAGTTTCATGATAAAGCTTCAGGACATGCTGGAATGTACGTTTTGAGAAGCCAATGCATTCAAGTATCTTGCGAGTGGTGAGTATGCCTTGTTCATGGAACCGTATAGCAGCGAGCTTCAGGTCTCGGGTGATTTTTCTATTGCCCATGGTGATGCATACACGGATCGTACTACAGTTTGTAAAAATCCCACCAAGTCCCGCGTGTCTGACTAATATTTTCTACTTCGAGTGGGTGCCATTATTTATGCAAATAGCTGTAAACCTTGCTGGGGTGTTTGCTTTGATCTGCAAACTCTGGACATGGTTTTTTGGATCATCCCCCCCAGATGAACTCTTTACAGAGTTGCAGGACTACCTTGGTAACAAAGGTGCATATGTAAACTTTTCAGCTTGGGTTGGAAATGTGCAACGTGAAGCAGAAAGGAAGGTGTGTACTTTCACTTCTTCTGTATTAACATTACAGCTAATAAAAACTAACTTTAATTAGCAGGAGCATCCTGATCCTCTTGCAATGTATGAAGGAATGCAATATGGTGGTGGTGAAAAGACCCCTCTGCAAAGGATTGCATTTCGATTATTTGCAATCTGTGCTAATTCTGTGTCATGTGAATGTCTGTTCAGCATGTTTGGGCTAACCCTTACTCGTCTCTGTTCACGTCTTTGCAGTGAAGCAATGACTTCACTGGCTGAACTGCAGTTACACCTCCAGGATGAGCATGTGAGGAGTGGTGAGGGGAAACGAAAACTGAAACTCTGTGCTACAACATACTCAACAGCAAGCCTACAGCATGGAGACTCTACCACCTCTCAGGCCACAACAAGCTCTACCCCACTGGAACCACAGTTGCAGTCATCCCTGACATCTCCCCAAGCCAGTACTCCCCCTGTAGTTGAGGACAACTTGGACACAACTCCAAATCCTGGCATGGTGGAAGGCACAACTACAGAATCAGCATTTGAGCACAACCTAACAATCACTGAAATTGTCAGCCACCTCATTGCAAGTGCAAATGATCCTGAAAATAATGAAGAATCTATATTGTCATTTGAAAAGCTCAAAATTTCTGAGCTTTTCCAGTTCTCTAATGCTCACTGGTTGGAAATTACAAAGACTGTGACAATGAGAGGACTACAGGAAGAACTGGAGTTGTATGAGCTTGTAGAATTAGATGCTGAAGGAGTGCCAGATGATGACCCTGGATTAGATAGTATGACAGCAGCAGTCATCTCACAGATGTAACTAGGTATTTTTTGTTTCCCCAACATGGATGTATTGTGTTGTACTGTTGTATTCTAGTGTACTACTACAATTCTGTGGTATATCGCATTTGGTTGCTGATCGTGGGAAAAGCCACACCACCATATGGCTGTGGCATTAATGCCATGTATGGCAATGTGCAGGGTCACTGGCATGCCACTGGCCTCGTCAACACTGATTCAAACCCAGGAGCACAGGCTCGCCTCTATAGGGGAGTTGCACCAATGTGACTTGGGTAGTACCATGTGTCCCTGCCCCTCTAGGGAGGGCCGGGGCTCTCTCCCAGACCGGGATTTTTCTCGTGTGGCACTCTGTGTGTATTCGATCACATGGCAGATCATGTGACTGAGTGACCTCCTAAGGTGGTCTCCTAAGATAGGAAAGTCGTGGGAAAGGAATCACCTGCCCAATGTGGAATGCCGCCACTTGGTCACGTGGTTCACGTGATATGTCGGGGGCAGTATACCGAAAAAAAGTTGCGCACCACCATATATTATTTTTTGCGTGGAAAAAAAAGTGCGGTATACCAAAAAAAAAAGGTACATCGAAAAAAAAAAGTGTATCATAATGTTACAGATGCAGCACCATAATCCTCACGTGCACTGCTCGTTGACACTCAGGAGTGGACTTCTCGGTTCGACTCTCATGAAATCTTACTAGTGCTTCCACCCCCAAATTTCAGGGGTCTCGTATTGTTTAGCTGAGTCCGTGACAGCCCACCTGGCCACTTATTGGAAGACACACCATCGGCAGCATGGGGCGTTGGGTCACATTAGTGCAGTGATGCTAGCACATACACCCATCACCGGCAGCGGCACCTCATGCATCACCTGAACTTGCACCGCTACTGATGCCGCATCAACACATCCCAATTCGTAGGTATTAACATGTCGCGGGTTAGGGTACTGCACTCAGCATCCGTGTTAACGTCGCGCGTCCACCAGAAGGTAGCAGTGCCCCTTACAATCAATGATTTCCCCCTGTTGCCTTGTACTCGTTTCATCGTCCTGGTCTATAAGGAGAAGCAGATACCCGAGTATGTTGACAGACAACCTTTCAATAAGGACCCGTATATTGTGGTGAGTGAACTTGTTGCCGTGATCCACACCATCATCACCTGGGCCCTGCTAGGACGACCGTTTCCCCCCCCCCGAGTCTCGCATCATCGCCCGTATATGCTGATCAAGGAACTCTGGCTTTCATTCCTTCTTATTTTTACCTTCCTGCCCGGTAATACTCACCTGACACGAGGCATTAGCGACTCTCACACCAACAAGTAAATACCTCCCCGATACAAGGAAGCTGACACTGCTGTGGCATTGAGGCATTAGGACAGGGACGCACTAGCCAGACCGTGCACACAGACATCTCGAAGCGTATAGTAGCGAAGCCTCCGATTTCTGCAAGTATAACTAGTAACAAGAAAGACGGAAAAACGGATAGCAAGTCAGTCCGTTAAGTAAACAGGATATGGTCCACAAACACTTATATACGTGTAATGGTTGCATCAGGATAGTAAAAGTCGTCAATAGAATGAACAAAACGTCCCATCGATGGTAATCGATAATCTATCATCCATCCATAGTGAAAAACGAAAGTCCCGCGACTAGATATACATATATCTCCATATATTTGAATGGGTTGTGGCACCAGCCCTGCCTCATGGGTCGGTAGAAGACAGCGCTGGAAGCTTACCGCCGTGAACCAGCTCTCGGAGCAGGGGTGACGGTGATACCCGCTCCTCCACCCGTGGAAGTAGCTGTGGAGGGACAAAGCGCAGTAGGCATTGGGGATGAGACAGCGTCCCATGCATTTGGATAGCTACATCCTGCCACCTCTGTTGGAGACAGCCCCTGATCGCTTCCGTCATACCATCCGTTGCCAATACTTACACTTGAAGGTGGCTTAGGTGAGAAGGTAGGCGGAGGAAGCGTCGGAATAGGACTGCCTGTGGGAGTATAGGTTGGGAGGTAGGTTTGGATGGCCCCAGCCGTAAGGCCGCTAATTGACGTCGGGGGGTATTGACTGTATGAAGAAACGGAGGAAGGAGCAATCGTGCCGGCTCCAGCACCACCTGTTTGCCAGGACTGGAACGTGCCACCAAAGATTGGACCAGAGACGCCAAGAGCAGCACAAGTTCCCAGAGCAGTACGTGGATCTTTCGGTATCCACCCTTGTTCAAGACCAAGTTTGTAAGTCCAAAGAGGGGCCTGAACTGTGTTCGTCGTGGAAGAATTGCCAACCTGATGCATACAGCGTCAGCGTCGTGACCAAAAAACGAAAGCCTACACTCACCTTCCACGTCCAGAAGAACCAATTTTGAAGGGCATCCATACTTGCCAGTGCAAACTCCTGCAACCCGGCCTTCATTGTGTCATTCCACTGCGATGCGTCCAAGAACAGTGCACACGATTGCCCATAGCTGTCGGTGTTCCCCACTCCCAACAAGTACAAACCACACTCATTGTATCCAACGCTGAACTCGCCCGCGATAGTTACCCCAAAACCCACTTGGCTGGGAGGTGGCTGTCAGTAAGTTAGTCCAGCCAAAGTAATAAGCATCACCACCTCTGGTTGATGGAAGGACCCCACGTGCACGCCATCTGTGGCCACGTCCCTCCGGCCTGCAACCCGGTACCTGTAGCAATAGGCGCATTATTCGATCCTCCACTGAAAGCGAAGTATGGATGAGTGTCAATAATGATCCGGTCTGACCCCTCTAAGAACCCGGCCCAAGTCGGTAGTCCTTCGAAACCATCATGAATCGATATGTACGCGCCATGTCCCTCGCCGTAGCCCGTGATGTTGCGAATCATATCGTGGGCGCGAAGGTAACTGTTTCAGATACAGACAAGGGCGCGAGATCGGCGCGACAATGAGGTCAGCAACGAGTGAAAGACCATCCAAATTACAATAAAGGCCACTAACAATGACGTAATTTGATCCATTCCTATGGTGGAAACAAGGGCCTCGTTTACGATGCCAAACACCGGGACAACGGGCTGCCATTCAGGCTGGGAAATGAACTCCGTGATGATTCGGATGTAGTTGAGCGCGCGCTCGGCATTGGCAACACCCATCACGCCGTTCAAGAAATTGATGGTACCCTCCTTTCCAGAATGATTATAACCTTCAAGCAAGTATTGTGTATAGTGTGTCATCAGGAAAAATCAGTTTCGCATAGCGGGAGTCCACACTCACCGTTCTGAGACCCAGGAATCGTGTGCAGATCAAGGTTAACTCTCAATCCATACTTCCTCGCCCACTGAAGCACGCGAAGGATGTACCTGAAATCAGCGGAACGGACCACAACTAATCAGCGCATCGCGCAGAGATTTCGATCATTTCGAATACCCACGGCCAGCAAACCTTCTCAAGGAAGGGTTCAAAGTCCCATTTCTCAACGGCCCAAAAAGGGATGGGCAGCCTAATCCAGTTAAGTCCCGCCCCTGCGATTTCTGCGATGTCTTGTTCCGTCTATAATCACGCGTGTTACCAGCCCCAAACCGTGAGATAGTGCACAAAGAATCACAGACAATCCGCAACGCACGATGAAAGTGTTGTAATGATTCTCCAGTTGGTCTAAACCACCGTTCGCAGTGTCTGCTGCCATAAGTGTGCTCAGAGTCCATTCATCTACCGATCCGGGATATTGCTGGTATAGGGACGGAGTAATAAAGGGCTCCAAGACGAAAAGACCGCCGAGATTGACTCTGTCACAAAGTACACGAAATGAAGTGTTTCACCACGTTAGCATTAGCATGTGTAGGCATTGGGCGCATCACCACATCGATCCATTACCACACCGGTGTATGTGTGCCCATTCCGATAAGCAAACAATATGACATACGGTGGCCACCACAAACATAAGCAGGTAGCATACAGCAAGCCATCCGTGACACTTACCCGTACACCTTGTCCTGTCCCCACGTCCAAGAGGTGTTCAATGGAGGAGTCCATGAGTTCGGACGGGCATCGTTATTGAAAGGATTATTTGGATCGGATACCCCTAAAGGAACAAGATCAGCATGAATAGTACCGCCCAAGGTGACGTGAAACATGGTCTCGTAATAGAACATGAACTAGAGTCACACGAAGTGTCGAACCCCTTCGGACGGCTACTGCAGTAACCGGTACCCCCAACTTATGCCAGTGCTAATTCCGTTGCCCAGGCGATACAGGCCATAGAATCGGTGGTTCTGCAGCGCCACGCACGTTATAACGTGCACCGGACGTACTTTTAACCTGCCATACTAGGACGCAGAAAAGGAACGACGGACAACAACACGACCCTTAAGCGCAGGGACAAGTAACGCCCCTCTAATTAGGGGTAAGTATAAACTGTGGATAACATTCGACAGACCCAGGCCCAACGTGTAACAAGCACGACATCGGATCCGGCGCAGTGGTCCCGTACAAACGCGCACAATGTAGGCATAAAGTGATAATATGCCCCAAGTGAATGCGCCACGAAAGGTCACATGCCATAGAATGTCTCGCAGCAATGCAATGCAGACGGATCGAAAAACAAAACAAGCCTCGGAGTAGACACTCACAATAGCCTCCAAATGGATTGATATATGTAAAAGTTGATCCATCAGATGAAAGAACTGTTGACCCGTTCCCGCCGGACGTCGCACCAGACGGTGACCCTGGATTGGGAATGGTGCCTGGACTACCGGAACCCCCAGTCCCATTGGCGCTCGAGTTGTGTGGCTTAATAACAGTAAAATAAACTGGAATCACGACTGCCAGTGCGACAATGACCAAAGCCAATAGGAGGAGGATGATCCATGCGAAGCGTCTTCGGAAGAATGGCTTCCGCTCCATTTCGGAACCGACGTACGACCGGGAAGACGGCGACAGAGCAAGCGCTTCGTCTGCAGAAGTGGTACCCTCCTCAAGTTTCGCCTCTACCTCCGGAGACGCTGCAGAAGGACTTCCATCCATGGGAATCAGAGGCGCAGCGTTCAGCCCGTCGGCAGACTGGGAGCGCACAACAGAGTCCCGCGGAGTATCCATCATCTCTGGCGTCTGGACCTGGTCGAGAAAGGATACTGCAGGAAGCTCAAGTACTCCATTCGAGCCGGAGAGGGAAATAGTAGCCGGATCAGGGGACTCTGATGGTGCTGGTGATTGTACTTGGCCAACATTGGCGCCTTGAGGATCGACACTTTCGTGCAAGTCGTTGGCAGGTGCGACATTGTCATTAGTCGCAAAGCTTGACCTGGCTGTCTCTGCTGCGGTAAGTGAGGAGGTGGGCCTGTCTACGCTGGGGGGATGTTGGGTCCTGGGCAGCAAACCAGTTTCAGCCACTGGCGTGTTTGGGGCCGTGCTGAAAGGGTCAGCAAGGCTTTGCGGCCTGGACGTCGTCATCTTCCAAGATGGAGACGAAGAGAGGGCGGGGCACCAGGTGACCAGGCTGGAGGCGGGGAGGCGAAGAGAGGAATGGCGCCGTACTGTGTGCCTAATTAGCAATTCGGTCTGTATTAATCGGACTCATGCCATGCTTTGATACACTCCACGTGCGAAGGCGTGCTGCCAAACGTTCAAGTCAGATGCACAGAATAGTCCCAGCCCTGGCGTTTAGTGACGGTGCGCCGTATGGGAACACTATGAGGTCCTTGAGAGTCCTGGCATTGAGCCTTCAACAGTTTAGCTTGGGAGCACATGTAGACCCACTCTCTTGACCCTGCAAACCAACACATTTTCTCCTTCGCCGTCGAATAAGCTTATATTGTAACTTCGGGGCGGTGATGCCCCTCAAACACCTAATCAACTTCCAACGTGGCAAATATATGATCCGCCTCGATGCCATGCCGACAAAAGGACATGGCAACAGTGTTGTAAAAAGTAAATGTCTATGATACGATGGCACCAACTCAAGCAAGGCTAGATTTCAGACTAGGGCGTTCCATTGCTCGAGCCTTTTACATGTCATCTGAACTGAGGATATGGCTTTACATGTGGACACTATCTGGAGCCAGGGGCGCAGCAAAGTTCAAGCGTTTCACTTGCCGCACCGCGGCCGACGTTCTACGAGAGAAGAATCTATAGTCAGCCTCATCGACCGTTTCAATCGTGCTTGATCACACAGGGTATAGGTGCAAAAGCTCTACCTGCGTTGCACTTACAGAGATAATGACCTTGGTCCTCTTTTGCAAGTCTCCGCAGTCACCGGTGCGCACATTTACCTGGTCCCCCTAGATAGCCCAAAGACTAACAAAGGGCAATCATTCCCTACACATTAGCTGGACCGATATCCCTTAGTGCAGAGGTCCGAAGCCCAAAGAGTGGTCATAAAACCGCCACGAAATACATCCTCGATACCCGAGCGTATCTCCACTCCGTGACAAAGGTCAGTGAGTCGGTCTGGTCAAGTGGACACGATTTCTGAATGAGAAATACCCGTATATGCCTACCCAACGGTAGGATATATATATATATGCATGCAAGTCCGCTTCGAAAACAACCAACGTCACATGATACGCTATCCTGACATGTCCCATCAGCTCAGCACCCGAAAACATCGTAATCGATTGCAAAAGATGTTTTTTTCGACGCGACCATACCATGACATCGAGCGTACCGGCCCATCGTAATGAACCGATCATCCGAATAAGAAGACAACACGGACACCATGGTGCGACATCGAAGCATCGCATACATCAAAGAACTAGCAATTCTCCCCACTATGCTTCTTCGTGCAGAGAAGCTTGGATGCACCTCATCGACCCTTGTTCGTATGTTTAGAGACGCCGCGAAAAAAAGCTGTCAGGCGATTTCTTCATGGGCCCCAAGTTGCATCTTGTACCTGCGTTTCGTTCGTCTCGCAAGAAAGCGTTGCTCGACTTGGAATGTGAGAAACACTATACCGTGTTTTCACTCCTGCTCATACCCAAACCCATCCTACAATATCCTGCTTCTCCTTCGTTACCTGTTGGGGTTAGGAAAGTAACCCCCCACGATGGAAGGTTTTTTCCAAAATCGCATGGAATTCAATTGTCGTTGTCGTCATGCTCGCCCTGGCCAACCTCCGGCTTCGGCGGATGTTTTGCCACCCGAGATCACTAGCATGGTCTTCTTTTGCCCGTGTCTTGGGTGCCGGCACAGAAGACCCTGCTTGTCATCAGAGGCGAGACACCTGGGACTCACTAATATCGTCACAATGTGAAGGTGCGAAGGAGACGGACAAAGTGGGATGCAAAGTTCTCGCCGACAGTACAGCTACACGACACGTGCTTTGTAGGTAAACCTCTTTTCCATCTAACCTCACGAATGTTTCTGGTCGGGTCAACGCTTGGCTGCATGTGCAAAGATATGTAGGAAGTGGCCAGCCCGTTCGTTGCGCTTGGATGGATGCGGAAGGATACCTGTGACAGTCGTGGATATTAAATTCTCATGGTAAGTTGTGCAATAACAAGGTTTAAGCCCTACGCCGGACTACAGGATCCCATATCTTGGACATCCACCCTTCTGGCGTTTGGACATCACCATCACGCTTGCCCTGATGCACCAATCGACGCCGGAACGAATGAAACAGGTGAAGAATGATAGGGTCCATTTATCAACGCCAACGACATGCTGCATTCGTCTTCGCCGGAGTTGACCCACCAATTTGCATTCATCACCGCAACTTCCAGTGCAATAATCGATGGGTCGACCTCGACCTCTCACCGAATAATTCGACTGATCGCACGACATATCGACCCACCGGTGAGGAGTCGGCAAGACAACGTTTGCATTGTAGTCGAGTAATGACCGTACTCTATATGAGATGTTACACGTGTTCTCAACACCATGTACGGAGCAAATACGTGGGTAAATATGTACTCCCTGAAAATATTTCTTCTTTTGATGGCATGAGCTTCTAATCTTAAGTAGGCTGGGGTGATGATGTCCACAGCTAGGGGGAGGTTTCAGTGGGCAGTCCAAAAAAAGTAGTGAACTCCAAGAACGTGGTGGCGAATTCGAATCGTCCAATAGCCAACAGGGAGCAAACAGAAAAGAAGGTCTCAGGACAAACCTTCCAGCTTAGTACTGCTGACCCGGGCAGAAAAGAGAGATAGACTTCCAGGAAAGGCAAAAGCCCTCCAATCTACACTGTGACATGGTTGGTGGGACCAGCCCACAGAGTCTAGCCATAGATATTCTACTTTTGAACGTTGGAAAGATAAGGAGGGTGTAGCGCCTCGTACCAATATATGCTATGACACCTCTACTTTCAGAGAAGGTTAAAAGGGAACGACCACTGGATCCTGCTCAGGTACCGCCGACGGCGCTGCGGTGCGGATGACGACATTATTTTGCGTAGTAACAGCAGATAGATCGTTAGGGTAGTTCGAACTGAGCGGTGGGAAGGTCACGGGATTGGATGTGGGGGAATGAAATGATCCCATGCCACTGCCTTGGCAGCTCACACCCGCGAAGGGAACGGCGTAATATTCCAAGATCTAAGCGCTATGTAAGATCCATGGTGGGGGAAGTAAAGTGGTGATGAGAACACGGAGGGAAGGTGCTACAGCCATGAACTTATCAGAATAGTTGTCAGAGATGTGGCACAGAGAAAAGGGGTAAATCGCTTCGGGTATGGGGAGGTGTTGAAGCCGGACACTGGTTATTTGAGAGCGTATCCTGCAACTTGGGTCTCAAGAACACCCTCGGGAGAAGTTATGACATGTAATTGGATATCCGGTACGGTAAAGGTCGTGAACCCGATGGGTCACCTGTGCGGAAATAGTGTAAGGTAATGCCGAGTGACGTGTGAGATGGCCCTGGTCCCTAGTAAAGTCCTGAATGTGACCTTGTCCTTGCTTTGTTCGACCATGTGCACCCATTACACGGGAGGTTTCTGGCTGCTTACATAATTCATTGGGCCCCTTTCCAAATCCCACGCGACGTAAAATGAAAATGGCATTCTCCGCGCTCGGGGCGTTTGCATCGCCGGAGGATCTCAGATGGTAAGTAGCACTCACCCACTCCACCTAGTATTACCAGCTGTGGACCTACGGAACACGTCACGCCGCTTCCAACGCCTGCTGCGTTCAGCATGTACTCGCCAATGATAATATGATTATAACTTTTTCTTCTCCACCAGACGTCAAATGACTTCCTCGCCGCTGTTACACAAAGACAGGTGGCCGCCCGACGTACGACACGGTCCAGGTTCAGCCCAGGGATCAGGGACTCGGCACCGCCATCCCCCCGGGCTGCCGCGGACAAAAGCGGGCTGAACCTTGTGTCATGCCTCTTCACGTCAATGTAGCCAATCGCAAACGTTTGTAGGAAAACTCCATCCTATTACGCGGGGGGAGAATTGGAAGGGCTGGTCTACACTGGTTTCACTACCTCTCCCTTGGTTCACATGCCCATTTGCTAAATTGTTCGACTGTATCGTTATCCCCAGTACGAGCTTCGGTGCGAGGGATGGTATATAGATCCGCTTGTCATTTCCCTGCTTATTGTAAGATCGCCGAACCCTCACCCGCCCCCCCTCCCCGTGCTCATGACGTTCTCAAATGGTCTATAATTCAGAGCACGACCCTGCACTGCCAGACACCCCTCTTTCCAGCCAACACGTTCCACCCCACAGTTCATATCACCATGCCCCAATACCACCGAGGACATATTGCATCTCATCCTCAAGACACGAAAATCTTGGAAGACGCTCAAGGGTCAGACAGAAGCCGTATGGCCTCCTCATCTCGAGGCAACCATGCTGAAAGGTGCGCTTTACACATCGTGTTCTCTGATCGATTTTCCAATACATCTTTCTCATTTATCATCCCACTCAGCTCTTCAGGAATACGTTCCCGAGGACTCGAGGGAAACACGTATTCTCGGCCGATTTCCAATGCGCAATCGCTTCATCTCCGATTACATTTACCGTTCAACCGGAAAGGTCAGATCCGCCAAGCAGGTGGGCAGTCGACTGCAACAACTCAGAGACACCGCTGAGGGTCGCCAATGTGAGTAATGATCGTGGGCCCAATCACCTCCTGCTTCCTTTCATGATGATGATTTATTCCTTACTGCGCTCTGTTTGCGCATTGACCTTATTCAATTTCACGCCCTTTTCATCAAACGTTGTTTATGTTTATATTTGTCATGCCAGTAATCGATTCCCTCACGCGCTGTTATCGTGCTCCTACTCGGCCTCAATCAGCCGGTGCCTACTTATGTTCGAACACTGGTACTACTTCAGCGTGCCAATCTTTGTCCCCACTCCTGGCTGGCAAACCCTTCCTACACACAATATCACTCGACGTTTCCTCCTCCGATTCGTCCTGCACCTCCTCGCCATCCTCTGAACGCCTCTCCCTCACTCCACCAACATCACTAGACAGCGCCTCGATTATGTCACCCGCCGTCATCCATGCCAAAACAATCTCAAGCTGCAGATTCGCGCACGCCGGTGTACATCGACATCCTCCCAGACCCTTCAAAACCCCCGCTGGTCATCTTCAGTTCATTCCAATTCTTCGTCGCCATTTTCTGCCGCCCCTTCCCCGTCCTCTTCTTCCGTAAGGCCACCAGGTGGACCCGGTCCGGCGCGCCGTATGCGCGACATCGACCCGATTGTCACCTTTGTATCACCAACGCTCGTCGTGGGAAAGTCGACCTATATCGTCCTGCTAGATGGAGCACCTGTGCACTCGGAGGACACGAAGTTGGAATATGTGGGACCCTACTATTCTGCAGGGTCTACTTCCACCTCTTCTTCATCATCCGTGACTTTGCCGCAGTCGAATAACGACAGACCAGTGCTGTATAATACAGCCCTGGTACCCAGGTACTGGGACATATTGTGTAAAGCTGCAGGTCGGTCTCTAACTCATTCTCTGGGAAATACACTAATGGGAATACTTCCTTTAACCACCGCCTTTAACCCACGTGGCTGTAAATGTGCCGCGCCATCTTTATCCTCTCATTTTGCGCTGTTCTCGGTCCACCCTTCATTTTCACTTGGCATGACAGACCCGACGCTGTACACAATCATCCAAGACGTATACCGTCCACCTGACAATGTATCCACGCCTTCACCTTACCCTTCCGGTGGCTTACAAACTTCTCGACCGCGCCCGATCAAAATCTTCTCAGCGATATACCATTTCCGGTATCCCTCCAACGTCAAACCTGGCGGGTCGCATTCGGCGGCCCCCTCACCACTCTCTATGCCTGGATCAAGGTACTCGCCGTCGGGATCGTATTCCTCGCACTCTCCGAGTCCGATTGCCTATACGGCTTCCACGTCATCCTCGTCATCTCTGTCCCCGATGTTGTCCCTCAAACCTGGCCTGGGGAGTGTTGGGTACGGGTCGCCGATGCACCCTACTTCGTCCTCTTCCTCGGGAATGGGGCAGTATGGTCTACAACAGCAGGTACATTCGGGGTATGCCAATCCAGGCCAACATGGACAGGGATATGGATCTTTACATGGGCATACTCATGCTCAAGGAGGGTATGCCCGGTACGGTGCATATCCTCCCGCTTCTTCCGCTTCCCACGTTGCTGCGGCATCGTACACGTCTGCGATGAATGCTACACCCGCGGACACACCCATGTTCGCCAACGAGGAGGACTTCTTCAGATTCGATGAAGACATATCACAGAGCTTAAGTGGGGATAGTGGCTGTTCTAGTATGACTACTGGAAGCATGCGCGGGACAGGTGGTGGGTCGAATACTCAATCTTCTGCACCATTCTTTCCGAAGGATCTGAACCCATATGTGAGTCTTTTCCGTTGATTGAATCCGTGGATGGCGTTTGACTGTGTCAGTTTATGTGAGGTACGAGAGGCCGACGTTTTCGTTACAAAAATACATCCATCAAAGAGTGCTTGTTGTCAACCGTCCCATTTGGAGCTGTGCTCTATGGCCTTCGCCTGCGTTGTACAGACCGGATTTTTGTAAATCTTCGGTATGCATATATGTGCCTGTGTCCATTAGCGCCGATTGTGATCACTAGTTTTGAGCCGCCTTGTTAGTAAGCATTTTCGTCCTCGGGACTAATTTTTACTGTAAACTCGTAACCTTGTCATCACCTGTCACACCTTTTACTTTCACCTTCTGAGCTGAAAAACACAATTGATATTGCTACACAGGTTATTTGTATCGATACTTCGTGTTAATTATAGTCAATGTGTGTGTACTGTCCCAAATCGGCGAGGTGGGGGGTAGATGTGAGAGGCATTGAACATGCCAACAACAGTGACTGGCCAGAATCGAGAACTTCGCCGAAATTGGTGAGAAACGTATTGAGCTATTAGGAACGTGCGTTCTCAGTTGCTTGCAACAGCAGGACCCCTAAGGATTGCCACGTGGCATTTTGGGACAAAAAACACTTGTTCTCCTTATTATCGACGGGAACGTAAAATGCCATTAAATACAAACCGTACCGTAGTCCCATCTGTATTTCCTGTGGCAGACTGCTTTCGGCACACTTCGGAATGGCTAGCTGATGATTGCTATCAACTGAAGGGACCTATCTGCTCGGAAGGAGTTATATGAATCACTGTGCTGGTCCCCTCTTGCCCACTTGGGGTGCGTAATACTGCAAGTGTTGTCACCTTTAAATTGTCCGCCACACAAACGTGTTTCATACGAAGTTATGACCATGGCACAAAGTAACTCTCAAGTCATCTCGTGCGAAGTCAGTTCTCCGTAGAGTATCCCCGGCGGGGTAATCCGAGGCTAGTATAAAATCGGTCTAATGTGAGCAAAAGTGTACATTAACGTCGCGGTTGTGGGCATCTGATGTCCGTCAACTGTTCTGTGCCACAATCAGAGGCGGATCGATCGAACGGGATTCATGTCGCATTCGATCGATCGTGTAATTCTCTTCTTGTCACGGTACTTGTAGTGACAAGCTAGTTGCCATGGGGCGACTGCGTGCTGCATGCTAAAGCCAACGACCATCTGAACATCTATGTGTAAGTTGCTCGAATACACCGTGGCACGTTCGTATTACTCATTCTCGTTGCAGGCTGCCTGCCCGCGACGCTGTTAGCTGGTGCAGGGCTCTATAATTAATAGTAGTCCGAATTGGTTACGGCCTGCTCTTAGCAGGTTATCCAACCTGTGGCGCTGCATGCGGTGAAAGCATGTAATAATGCAGTTGTCGAGGGTTGAGCTTATTTAAGCCTGTTATCTTGCCGATCAAGCAGTGTGGTAGAAAGCGAGTCCAGACGAGCCGATCTGAACCGTTTCGATGAATACCTGCCACCCACCTTTTTGCTGGTTGAA
Organism: Pisolithus marmoratus; assembly: GCA_024613145.1. Taxonomy (NCBI): domain Eukaryota; kingdom Fungi; phylum Basidiomycota; class Agaricomycetes; order Boletales; family Pisolithaceae; genus Pisolithus; species Pisolithus marmoratus. The sequence continues at coordinate 74,506 of JANFAE010000396.1, forward strand.
TTGGTCGTGAATAATATGTAACTCCAGTGGTGCGGTTCTTCTTTGAATAGTAGTTGTATGCAAAAGAGGAAATGTTCACCCTCCAGATCTGTGTTCGCGGTTTCTCGACGTTGAGGGGATGTGGTAAGCTGGAGACCTTTGATCAAGTTCAACGAATCGACACCACAGCAGCCTAGAAATATTGATAAGGGCAGGTATTGATGCACTTACATACTTCCTATCACTGTGGTGGGATTTTAATAATGCAGGATGAGGGCCGTCGCAGTGAGTATTCTGCCCGTATTGGTCGATGTGCGTAAGGTGGGTGCTCCGTATGGTAGTGGGGCACCAATATGTAAGCCACGTTGCACACTGCCACATGGGGGTGCGAGAAAATGTTTCACTTACAACATCGGTCAAGGAGGATTCACTGCATTGAATTGTATCCAGCGGGAACAGGATACAGCGAACAACAGCAAGGAACACTGCGCTATCCATGTTTCGGAGCAATCACGGTTTGTCGTATCCTCCTATTGTTGGCCACAAGAATTGGTGTGGAGTCAACGGCTGCATGCTGCCCACTTCCCAATCGCTTGATCAACGGATAACGACAAGCCCTGATGCAGATAGGACTTAAGCAGGTGATGCTCTACTAGGTACTAAAGCAGATATACCTCACCGGCTTCAAAGTGTTCCGGTGCTGATCACTTGTCCGACAGACTGGTATAGCCCTTCCCCAGACTGACTCCGCCCGTGGGGCAAAAATTGCAATCGTCGTTCTCTTGACAGGTCGGCGCTTCGGAAATCAGGGGCGAGGCCCCGCCTATTATGTAAGTAAAAGCGTCCGCGGGGGCAAATGCAGCTGTTGATCGAGGGTGATGATCTGCGATAAGATAAGATATAGATGATCCTTATTTGGTCGTGGTAGTAAATATGGACAAATAACACGCACGCGTGAGACGTACACCGAAACGCGTCTGTCGGGCACAACATTTGTGGTAAGTAATACCGGGCACGCTGGCCACTAACCACTGTCAACCAGAAGCATGGCGAACCAGGAGAAACGTTCCATGGATGAAGAAGCCGACTTCTTGACTAACCTCCTCTGTGGTCTCGATAATGCTAATTCACACCCGACAAGGTCACCGCCGAAAGTGAAAGGACACTGCAATGCTAAAAACATGGATTCCTCGAAAAGAGTTTCGGATGCAGACATGCTCATGCTATTGGATGGTGCGGAGACCTGGGATTGGGCGGACATGGAGGCCGATTTCATGACGCCGAAGAAACGCAAGTCGAGTCCAGCCAAGAACAAGGTGATTTTTTAGTCACGTTTAGTGTCGTTAATTGGGTGCTCATTTCGGCGTAGCGTTCACCCCTCAAGCCGAAGCAGTCACCAGTGAAGCAATCCCCACCGGCTCGGAGGGCTTGCTCGTCCGCTCACCCGGTCAGAAGCACCGAACATTTAGACATCGAGTTTCTCTTAGATGGGGCGGAAAATTGGGATTGGGATGACATGGAGAGTGAGGTTCTTTCAGCTGCCAGCCGCTCTAAGATAGCAAAGGTTAGTTCCCCTTTTCAGTGACGAGCCCACCTTCAGAATGAACTGTTTAAAATAAAGCCGCGTGCTCCCGTATCTCACGCGTATACTAGTCCAACATGCACTCGATGTGTTGTTCGATTAGTCGAGGGCAGCTCGAAATTTGACTCGCAAAAGGTTGGTGTTCAGTAAGTACTCCTGCCGATACCACTTACCTCCCAAATGAAACAGGTTTTATCGGTCAAGAGTCAACCGCAGGGTGACTCTTATTCCATCCTTCTGCGTGATGACTGGGCGGAGTTGGATATAAGAGAAGGTACGGGGAGTATTTGCAGTCGACAAGTGTGGTATAACTCTTCCACAGGGGACACTGTAAATGTTCTCGGTAACTTCGACTCCGATGGTTCCATTGTGATTTCATCGAAGGAGAATCTCCTCATTCACCATCCTGATTTCTTGCTGACGGCAACTGCGTTGTCTAATGCTCCCCAATGTAAACGCAAGCCCTTGCTATCTGCTCTTGTCCACTCGACCTCAGACGTGACTCCATCGTTAATTTGGGGAAATATCCTACACGAAGTCATGCAAACATGTCTTCTAGCTAATCGATGGGACAAAGCGTATATCGACGACCTCATTGAAGATGCTATCTCTCGAAATCTCTCCGAACTTGTGAAGATTGGTGTTACTATCGAGGAAGCAATACGAGAGGTCACACTACGTTCTAAGGGACTAGGCATGTTCTCCAAGCGGTACATTGCTGGAGAGCCGAAAGTACGTGTTCATACAGTAGTATCATACTCTGCATTAACTTGGTGCCTGACAGCCCGATGCGGTCCTAACGAATACCCGACAAACTGGGAATCAGAGCTCGCTTCTGGCCATCAACGAAATACTGGATGTGGAAGAAGATATTTGGTCTCCAAAATACGGTCTCAAAGGTAAACTTGATGCTAGCGTGCAGGCTGTCATTGCAGAAACCACTACTGGGAGGCACGCCAAGAAAGCCCCCGTGCTTTCATCTCATACTATGCCTTTCGAGATTAAAACCGGTCGATCTATTGCGGGAATGGAACATCGAGCCCAAACAATGCTTTATACTCTTCTCTCGGAAGAACGTTATGGCATGGAAGTATCTAGTGGACTTTTATATTACACTCAGAGTGAAGAGGTTGTGAGAGTTCCCCGAGGAAGGAACGAGCTCAGAGCGCTGATCATCGCAAGGAATGAGATGGCTGGGTACATGGTGCGGCGAGCGAAACAGAGCAAAGTGCAGGAAGCATTCTTACCTCCGACGATCGATGATGAACGTATATGCAAGAAGTGTTATGCCTTGGATATCTGCATGCTGTATCGTAAGGTAACAGTGGTTCCTTGGATGTATTTCCCCTAAGCATCTAACCTTGGTATACTTTGTAGGCGGTAGAGAACGTGGAAGATGAATCGTCCCCAATTGCAGGGATATATGAACTCAAGACGTCACATTTAACACCGTCCCAGGCGGAATTCTTCAAACAATGGGAAGCTCTTATTACCCTTGAAGAACAAGATGCCGTTCGTTTCAAGAAAGAGCTGTGGACCATGAATGCACAGGAACGCGAAGAGAAAGGGAGATGCTTTGGTTCCATGGTTATCGATCCTTCCTACGTTTCTACCAAGGCAAACGGCACCGGTAAGATCCATCGTCACACCTACCGCTTCGTGCGGGCGCGGGAAGGTCTGGCTGCTGAAGATTATCCATCACTACTTAATGGACACATGACGTTTGGCGACGCTATTTCGGTCTCGGTTGAACCTGACCTTTTGGCTTTGGCACGCGGATTCATCCTCCACCTCTCGCCGACCGACGTTGTCATTGGGGTTGACCACGAATTGTCCATCATGAAAATCGCTTCACGCTTGCGAGCCCTCCGCAAGACAAAGGGTCGAATTACGCCACTGTTCCGAATAGACAAAGACGAGCTCATATCTGGCTTGGGTCGCATCAGAGATAATCTTGCGCATCTTTTTTACGCTGAAGGCGATTCAAAACGTCTTGAGCTCGTCGTAGATCTGCGCAGTCCGACCTTTGATGATGAACAAACTACACTGGACGCCTTACATGATGTCCCCGAGTACGTGGAGGCTACTAGTCACTTAAATCCGAGCCAGCTTGGGGCGATGATACGCGTTCTGAGTGCTCACGACTACGCTCTGATTCTTGGAATGCCTGGGACGGGGAAGACTACTGTGATTGCAGCTTTAATTCGGACGCTAGTTGGGATGGGAAAAACGGTCTTACTTACGTCTTATACGCATTCTGCTGTAGACACCATCTTGGTCAAGCTTAAGGACGATGACTTCGGAATACTTCGGCTGGGCAATCCAGACAAGGTAATATCATGGCAGATCTGTTCGTCACACGCTGACTGAGCCTACCGTATAGGTTCATCCTGATGCCCGGAAATTTACGCTGTCGGCGCGTAAGACAGCCACGACAATTGAACAGCTGGAGCATCAGATCATGTCACCCCCGGTCGTTGCGACTACTTGTTTGACCATCGACCAGTAAGTGTTCCATGGGTGGACGTGACTTGACCTCCTTTGATGCGTCTCCGAAGTGCGCTCTTTACTCGGCGTAAATTCGACTACTGTGTCGTCGACGAGGCATCGCAAATCACACTGCCCACATGCCTCGGGCCTCTGCGCTTTGCCGAAAGATTCGTCCTCGTCGGTGACCATTTTCAGCTTCCGCCTCTCGTGAGTTCGCTTCTATCCCCCTAACGCCATTAATCTTAATCTTAACCTTCTTCCAGGTCCGCAATCCCGCAGCAAAGAAGGCTGGCCTAGAGGTTTCGCTCTTTAGGCGGCTCTCAGAGGCGCATTCCCATGCTGTCACGGACTTGACCTACCAGTACCGCATGAACGAGGACATCATGCAACTCTCTAACAAGTTAATCTACAGTAACCGACTTCGTTGCGGGTCTGAGGCTGTCGCAAACCGAAGTCTTGTCCTCCCTGACCGGACCTTCATCGATAATTTGCGCAAGTCCGGTAGTTGCCTGTGTTCAGACGGAGCGTGTTGGCTTGAACATCTTCTAGACGAGAAGTGAGCCGGAAGAGGTCCAAGGGAACCAAGAACTTACTGATCGTCCCTATTAGGTGCAAAGCGGTCTTTGTCGATACCGACCGGGTGCCTGCATTCGATTCCCGAGTCGGGGATTTGGTCCAGAATGAGGTGGAGGGCAAGCTGGTATACCAAATTACAGAGACCCTCCTGCGGTGCGGAGTCCCACAGCGACAAATTGGCATCATGTCGCTTTACCGCCAGCAAAATAAGCTCTTGTCCCACCTGCTGCAGGGTAAGAACGACATTGAAATACTTACCGCCGACAAGAGCCAAGGCCGGGACAAGGATTGTATCATCATATCGATGGTGCGGTCGAATGAGACTGGTCAGGTTAGTGTCAGATATTCTCGCTTACACGTCCCGGTTCATTCTGACCACCTGGTGGTTTCTGGTCGAGGCAGGTTGGCGATCTGCTGAATGACTGGCGAAGGGTCAACGTTTCATTTACACGCGCCCAGTCGAAGCTCATCATCATCGGATCCCGAAGGACTCTTGGAACTACTCAACTCCTCGCAGAGTTCTTGGCGCTGATGGATGCACGAAAGTGGGTGCTTACGCTGCAAGAAGGTGCACAGGATTTGCACCCTTCTTTGCAACCACATCGGAAACTATCGCTATCTTGTACTGCGAAACGAACGGGGGAGAACGAAGACAAGATGGTTGAAAACCCTACAGTACCGAAGAAGCCAAGAACCGCAGTCGCGGGAGATGGTATATTGAGAGGCCGACCTATCTTGAAAGATGTATTGAATAGTGATTGATAAACGGACGGAAACTTATACCACAGATTTACGCTTACTGTATATCTTGTATCATAGCTAGTCCCTACCTCCTCAAGAGGGGCTGAGTTAGTAATATAGGGGAATATACCTCCATAAGACGCATTAACAACTCCCGTGGAATGCGACATCACTCCCCCTTCCATAGCAAACACCATGCAAGCCAATCATTCTTACCAATCGATTGGTGCTAGCACCGAGATGTTTGGTGGACTTGACGGAAAATCGCCCTCAGTAACCAAGGCAAGCCGGATACCGAGGTTAACCAGCAAACACCGCAGGGGCAAAGCTCGATCGACCGATCGCACAATCTTTTACGGGAACATAATGGGTGCATCGTCTCCTGAGGTCACCGTTCCGAACACCGCAGGAGGTCAGCCCTTTCATCAAGGGTTCTCTCTCCCATTGAAGCCCAAATTTTCTAGGCCAAGTCGACGAAGTCTACAAGATTCAAAATCTGGTTGGCAAGCTAATTAGAGATGGGAGAGACCACGCGAAGCAACTGGCCAAGCTTTCAGAAAACCAGAAAAGATGCTTGGAACAGATAGCTAAGCTGAGAAAGCAACAACAAGCAGATAAGATAGAGTTCAGGAAACTGTCAAAGGATAGCGAAATGCGAGTAGACGGCCTGAATAAGGCGTATGACGAGTCATGGAGAAAGTTGGAAGAATATCAAACTAAATTCAACTTATCGATAGAACGCGCATATGCTCAGATGGCCACAGACTTGGAAGAGGTGAAAGCCCTGCAAGAGGATCTGTCCATAGTAAGTTCTTTCGCGGCACTTGAGTGATGATGTTTGACATATTTTGCAGACATCTTTTCATGATCAGTGGGTAATCGCAGAAGATATATGAGAAAAGCGTCCACTAACATGCTCACTAAAACCTCATATGGTGTCACCGAGGCCCAATCGCCCAACCGTCCATCCACTTTACACTTTTCCTCATATGCACCTTTCCCCTTGACAGACGTGCAAAGAGCGTATTTGCCACGCGTTTCAATTACTTCTGCGTGAAAACAACCTGTATCTTAGCGACCTCCGTGTATCACATTCCTACTTACTCCTTGGATTCATCTATGTTATTTCTCTATCAATGAATAATATGAGCTTGCGCAGAGCGTCCACCCACTGACATGTGGCGCAGGTAATGGTCCCCGTTCCGAATTGGACTTGCGAAAACAGGTCGGTCTCGCGGATAGCTGTCTTCATTTGAACGAATTAAGTCGATATGACAGAATGAATAGAATAACGTCCGCACAAGTCGCAATTGGTTTCCGAAAAGTCCACCGATGCGGAGGGGTCATCGGCTTGGAAACGAAGCGTTGCTGAAGACTTTGCAAGACGTAGCTCGGATTTCCCCTAGGGGACCCCAAGGTTGGTAGGTCACCATCATGGTAGATGAATATATGAAGGTCAGTCCTTTGAAAGCTTGTCAGTTTCCCTCTCTCAAGGTCCCAAACTTGGAACGGCAGGGGTATAGGATTTCATGCTAGTCTCGAATAACTTGAACGCGTAGGGGCTCTCACCGTGACAACGGGGGATCGAAGCGTAACGTGTCGGCCCATGGTACTACGTGCGCAGCCACGGGTGATCACATAGAAGCGCGCCAGTGCTAGTTACGCATGGCACCAAAGGAACAAAGCTGTTTCTCATGGAACATCTTCCTAGGGTGTAGATCTAGACCTTTGAGATTCCCCAGGGACCGCAACTGTTAGATTCCAACCAAGTCGCTCGCTTGTTGGCATCACCTGTTAAGGTTACACGTCTCTGACATAGGAACCTCGTTCCATACAGTAGCCTGAACCTGGCATGGAGGACTTGGAGTAATTCCGCGTACTTTGGCAACCCCCACCTCAATCCAAGGTGATTCGTGCGACTCCTGGTTGTCACCGTCAACTGTTGCTGAAGATAGTTCGGTCTAAGTACACTCACAGCAACTGCCACCTCCCGCGCAATGATTGCTGAGCGCGTCACTACTTGTTGCTGCGTGCAGATGTCGAAGCCACCGTCGTTCCGATGCTTGCTGCACATGAAGGCTTGTATGCCGAAAGTGGAAGTACTAAGTTCGTGCATGAAGATGTAAATTGTAAAAAGCACAGTGAAACGCTCAGTTTTCAACTCACTGGTGACGATGAACTCACGAGGTCAGTCTTTCTTCTTGTCCTTACTGCATCCGTGCGCACAGTCGTGAATATTGATATTGTGGCGCAAAAAAAGACTTACTTTATACCTGTTACTTGGAGGACAAAACATTTTGCACGTGAGGACTTTGATGGGATCTATACTCACGGTCCTGAGTGCATTAACGACGTACGTGCATTGCTGCAGTCCGTTACTTGTGCGCGCCAGCATCCACGACATAACAACTACGAGAATGTTGATGCCAAGGATAATTGCGGCGATTTCTTGGCTATCCTAGGAACAACCACGTCCTATAATGAGCTTCTTGCTATAGTTGCTATAACGCCAACCCCGTCACCGAGGATGGCGAGGCGCGGCGGCACCAGAAGGACGGAAAGGACGTCTCATGTGGGAAAGCAGGATCATCGATGAGAAGATGGAACAAGTGCCATGGGATGTATTGTCATGTAGATTGTTCGGCGTTGGACTATAGGCTACTTGGTAACGCAAGTTCAAGTTCAACCCTGCAAGGTTGTTTTTATAAGTCGTAACACTTACTTGCATGTCTGTCCGAACGTTCCATCAAGAGCTTCGGATGTGGTAGGGGGGCCTACGTAAGGCTGTTCGATCGATATCAGCCAAGAAGTGAGGATTCACTTCAATGAGTACAGCATTAGTGAGACCATGGCAGGCATAGGAATGGTGGCACTCGTAGAGTTGCCCGTGAGCCCTATCCTCAGAAGCGCGGGAGGTACATTTGCAGACTATTCGCATGCTACCTGCAAACGCCTGGAATTGGAAGCATTGGGTCATGAATTTGCGAGGTGTGCACAACCAACGATGCCTCATAGCCCTCGCGTGACCCCATTGAAAGCCGTCAAACTCATGGCCGGCAAGGGGAGAGATTCCTGCACGACTGCAGCTCCAATGGCAAGGGAAGACGGGAAAGACTCAAGAGTGACAAACATTTTTCACCTGCCACTTCCATTTATTGAGATGAGACGTCATAGGTGCCAGTTGTGTGGCAACGTAAAGGGAGAACCGCCAAGCTGCCATTCATTTTCTGATCGTACTGTACTGTACACCAACGCCGAGGCAGCTAACGAGCAGGAAATATAGAGACAGAACATACCAACATAGGTTCAGTATTCGACAGCGTCTTCATCGTCGGCCTGCATCGGCGCAGGCTCATCTTTCCGATCTGATTCCCTGCCAACATCCTCTTTCCGTGCTGCCCATTCAGACCTCCGTTCTTCGTCAACTTCCATTGCAGATTCGGGCTCTTTGACTTGTTGCTCCTCAGTTTCTTTGTCCTGCCCAACGTCACCCTCTTCTTTGAGCGTCTCTTCCTTGTTGGCGTCACGCTCTTTCTTCTGCCGGGCTTCTTCTTCTGCGACATGGTGGCGGAGTCGCTTTATTTCCTCTATACCTGCTGTTCTTTCCTCGCGGAAAGAAAGCCATTCTTTCTCAGCGGCTTCTGCGACCTGAATAGTCGTACTTATTATAATCCTCAATAACAAGAAAAAAATGCTTACCTCTGCCTGACGCTTCGCAAGGAACGCCTCTTGTGAGGGCGTCAATATGGCAGGACGGTAGTACAAGGGTGGTGGATGTGATCGAGGTAGTGGTGCAAGAGGGTCCGACGTCGTCGTCAGATCTGATGGGATAATGTCAGACGTTGACAAGAAGTTGCTCAATAGCGGTAACCGAATCCGTCGAAGTTTGTACTAGTCGACAACGTCAGCCGACCTTCAAAAGTCACGGTATGAAGATACGAACGATAGAGTCCTTGAGCTGTAGGTCCTCTTCTTTCCTATTAGCGGTAGTTTTGTCCTTCTTGGCCTCTTCTGCGCGTCTGACGGAGTCAGTCTCTTTCTGTAGCTTAGCCTGTAGTCTCTGCTCTAACAAGTGCCTCTTTTTCGCCTACGGTAGTCTCGTTAGCGTATCTATTCCCATCTCAAGAAGTAAAACACACCGCTTCGCTGGCATTTCTTTCCCTGTCCTCGAGTTTCGCCTTGTTTAAAGTGCCGAGTACTATGCCAAACATGCTCTTGCCGCGCCTGCGTTCACCGGTTTGGACGTTGAGATCGATCCTGGGACGTTTCTTGTTGACCGTTGACATGGCTGCTGGTGCCGTTGGGGGTTCGTTTGAGTGCACTGGTGCAGATGCGATTGCGGGCTCAGAGCTGGGTTCCTCCATCGTCGCCGTTGTCGAACACGTCGGCTCAGCCGCTCCCACAACCACAGCGGGACTGCTTATGTAATCACCACTCCTCCCAGCAATGGCGACGAGGAAGAAACCGGGACCGGACACCAAATTCCAGCCAAGACAGCCAATTCCAGTGGAAGAGCGGCTCAGACGACTGTTCACGTCCTTGTGTGCACAGGTAGACGGTGGTCATTGCACCAGCGCTGTCAAGACATGTCACAAGAGTGAGTGAGCCACATCTTTTGCAGTTAGCAAGATCGAACACCGGCTAGTCCTTCGATTGGACCCTACAGACGAGGATGCACTGCAAACGAAGCTGTTCTTGCTCTTGCAGACAGAACAGTATGAGGCTGCCCTATCGCTCATAGGCGATGACACATCAGACCATCGTGCATTCGAAAAAGCCTACGCTTTGTACCGCTTCCACAAAGAAGAAGAGGCATCCAACATTTTGCAAAGACTAAAGCAAACTCGGAGGGACCAGCGTGGCGTACTTCACCTGGATGCTCAGCTCGTATGTTGCACAGCCGGTTCTTCTGATGGCTAATGATATCCACTCTCGCGTGCGCGTTGGCGCAGAACTATCGTCAGGGATCATACCAAACCAGTCTCGAACTGTATAATGAACTGCTGGAAACTGCTGATCCCGTGCGTTCTTACCCTTGCTCGTGTATCGACCCACAGCATTCACCCCCTGCCCTCCACAGCAATCGGAAGAATATTCAGATGTACTGACAAACCTCACCGCCTCACAGAAGCATCTCGACTTCATGAATATGGGATTTTTACATGCACTGGATGAATTACCCGCATCGGTCGTCTCGGCGATCGAAACATTACCTCCTCCCACTTCTCATCCATCTCAGGTTCTGCTGGAGTCACATTCTGCGCAGAATAAGCAGTCGGAGGAGGAGCCACCAGTAGCAATGACGAAAAAAGTAAGGATGAAGCGTGTACCCAAGGGTGTCATCCCTGGCGTAACACCTCCTCCCGATCCGGAACGATGGCTAAAGAAGAGCGAGAGATCGAACTACAATCAAGGGAAAAAGCGGAAGGGTGTTGGAGGAGGTGCAACACAGGGCGTCGTCGCAGACAGTGTGCATCCTCCACCTAGTGCCGGGAGAATCGGGGGTACTTCGAAGGGGAAGAAAAAGAAATCATGAGATGAGCGGATGTGAGATGCCTTTGGCCTTGCTGTCGAGGTGTCGTTGACACATTTTTTTGTCTTTTTCTTATCCTGCCCTTGTTCAGGTTAAGGCGTGGTAGATCGCGCTCTGGTGCCGCAAGGTCCCGGTGTAGCGTTCCATTTCTTATCTAATCGATGCGTTCCATTTGATGACGTCTCTCATTTCCGTTCGACGAGCCAGTGTCAGGTAGAAACTCTGAGCTGTTCTCTCTGCAAGGACCTGTACCGTCTGTCTACTCGTGCAGGTGGATGTCGCGACTCGTTTCTATAACACCGTACCCGTCTTTAACAAAAGCGAATGACCCTTCGAGAGTATACTCTATGCACTCGGACTTAGCTTCCACGTGGCCTGTACCCATTTGACGCGTGTAGGCCGTGAGGCCTGCGTAACGGTAATTCAATGAATGCTATATCACATTTCCCTCCCTTAGGTGCTATCATTAACATTTGATGATTGTACGCGTGTATACTGGGTGGCCGCCATCTAGTTATCCAAACGGTTTAACGCTGCGGCCTGCACTGAAGGCCCCCACGGCCACGTGGCGAAGAGTTTGGACGTTCTTCCCCGTACCCTTTTTCTCTACGGAGCGATGGTCGCATAAGGAAAGCCACATTGTGCCCTTGTGCCTAGCACTGACGTTGTAACGAACCCGGTCTGATGGTGAGGTTTTGTTCTGGTGTGGTCGACGGTGTTCACATCTTCGTTATATTCATTACATGAACCTGTCCGTCTGCACAAGTGGGGAATCTTCTCTCAGGACGGCCTCGCGCTAACCTGGCGTTGTTCCTGATATGTGAGGCAACGTGCCGCGGCTTCTCCATCCTGGTGTCGGCTCTCATGCCATGCGCCTTACATGATTCTGCGGTGGGTGCCCGTTTATAAGACGTATGATGGCGGGCTTGGTTCTCCACCAACAGTTTCCTTTCTTCGGTTCCCCGCATCCTTACAACTGCCTGACTACTCCATCGACATGACCGACGTCTTAGGTGTTCTTGTCATTGCTCGCAATGGTGACCGCGATGAGTTCTACCAAAACCCTAAGACTTACGAGCCTGAATTCACCGAGAGCACTCCTCTTGGTGCTGTAAGTATCTCCTCATTCCTCCTTTCCATACAGCTCAGCTCGTAATCATGTCATTTACCCTAGGTCGAGTCTTTCCAGTTGGGCTCTTTCCTCCGTTCGGTCTACCTGAACCCTTCATCCCCATCCTACATCACCAACATGAAGACGGACCTCGTCAACACTCACGCAGTCCACTTCTATGCCAAGGCCGGCGGTGAGGGTCCCGTCATCTTCGACTCTGCCATCGCCCTCCTCCAGGGGCTCTTCCCTCCTACTCCCAAAAACAGAATCACGCTCGCTAACGAGACCACCGTTGTCGCCCCCCTCGGTGGATACCAATACGTCCCCATCGAGACCGTCGAGCCAGGCAATGACCGCACCCTCGAACCCTGGACGGACTGCCCCGTACGTACACGCGTTTACAACCACTCGGAGTGGTGTGGCTAACGGATGTGATACTCACGTGCCGTCATATAGGCCTTCAAAGACCACATTTCCAAGGTCCACGCTTCTTCGGAGTTCAAGGAGAAGGCTAAGTCTGCGCAGCCGTTCTTTGGCGCCATCAGGGACTACGTCTTTGGTCGACCCACCACATTGGAGAATGCGGTGAGTCATTGGTTGTTTCTGGAAGCATGATCGACGTGGTACTGATGTATGGGTGTGACAGTGGAATGTGTGTAGCGCTTATTCTGTCACCATCTGAGATTGGGTTTGAGTGATGTCTCCTCTGTTGTTTATCTTAGATCTACGACTATATGAACACGCAACTCATCCACAACAAGACCTTTGCACACCGGCTCCCTCCCACCTTGATCGAGCAGGCTCGTGGTTTTGCTGACTTCCACGAGAATGCGGTCTTCGGAAGCAAGGACATTGGTGGCATCGCAAACTGTGAGTCGTACTTACGCAGCGTGCTAGGGGATCAGACTGACCGATACGGTGGATAGTGCCTGGTCGTACCATTCTGCACCTCATCCTCGACTCACTCCAGCGCATCGCATTCAACGGTGACCCTCTCCAGTTCCTCCTCGTCGAGACCAGCTACCACCCATTCATTTCCCTCTTCCACATGCTTGAAATGACCAAGCACAACCCCGAACTCGCTGGTTTCCGTGAGTACACCGCCATATTACACCCGACTGTCGTGTCGTGACACGTCTTGCACAGCCAACTTTGCTTCCGCCTTTGCTTTCGAGCTCCGTCGTGGACCCGCACCCGAGGACAGGGACTTTTTGAGGGTCAAGTTCAAGAACGGCACGAACAACTTCGAGACCTACCACGTTTTCGGACACAAGGCTGATATCCCCCTCACGGAGTTCTTCTACCGCGCTGAGGTGAGCTTTACTGGGACCAATTCCCACATATACTGACACATGCACCTGTGCATACGTCCAGAACTACGCCATTAGCTCCCAAAAGCAATGGGCTGCAACTTGCCAAGATGACCTGCAAAGCGACTACCTCCACATCGGCTCCCAGAACGGTGCGACGAGCACCGTCATGGCAGCTTGCGCTGCAGTGCTGTTTGTCGGTATGTTCGCACTCGCCAAGTTCATCAAGCGTTCTCGTGCCAAGAAGTACGTTCGCCTCCCCGACGATGAGGTGAGTCCTGGTTCACGCACGCATCATAACTACGGTACCCTGCACAACGTCAGGTCGGCTATGGTCGCGCTGGATACTCGTGCTGATTGATATTTCATAGACCCCCGCCGCTGCACGCGTCGAGCCCATGATCGAGAAGGGAAGCGTCCGTCTTTGAGCGCATCGCTCGTATGTAGTGGGTGAACTTCGCTAGAATGGCTGCATGATTTCTCTTTGTCCTTGGTCTCTCTTACGCACTGCATTGTACACGGATTCTTCTTACATAGTCCTTCACTTGTATTTGTCTGTATGGATTTGCGTATGTGGATTGATGGGGGCTGGTGCCCCGCCTCGATGTTGACCGTGGTGTGCTCACTGACGGTCCCGGATGTGGAGTCGACACAAGGTTCACTCTGGGCAGAGCCCCTCCTTTCACTTCGAACCGATCCACCTTCCGGTGTTTTCACGTACTCGTGGATTAGACACTGCGGTACCACATTCCAGTTGGTGGAGATACCGCTCCACTTGTCAACGATAGATCGAACACGTGAATCTGAGATCGATATCCGTTGGTTCGTTCCTTGGTACGGCTGGCGTAGCCGTGAACAACTCGAAATCTCTGAATGCAGTTGCCAAACCAGAAGCTTCCTTGAACCCTATTATTCATGTAAATGAAGCATAGCCGGCGGAGACGGAGGAATCATGGTGTTTGCTCGTCACCAAACGGCAACGAGGATTCCTCGACCCTACCGTGTGCCCACTTCAGTTCTCCGACCAGCCGCCCATGTATGAGATTTGTTCAGGTCACCAGGTATGCGCTCGCGGCGGCGCCGCTGTGGATATCCCAGCCAACCTGTTCTTCCGCTCGAGACGTGGGGTGCCCTAACTTTATGCATGTGCCCGTCAGACTCCTCGAGGTCACGACCTCCGACTAGACTGTAAACAACAAACCGACTTCCTGCGATTGCTGGTATCAGTAGTGACCGGGCATGTGTATACTACTGTGTGTGTGTGTCGCATGCAGTGGTCATTTTGAATTCGGTAAGGGATGAGACATGAAAGAACACGAAGCATCTTCACAGATCTGGAAGCGTCCAGTCTTGTCCACTACTACCACGGGATCCAAGCGTGTTGACGGAAGGTCGTGAATCTGAATCGCTTTCTCAGAAGGAGATGAAACAGCTGTGCCCCCTAAGCAAGAGGGTTGGCTATGCACGGAAGGAAAGTTGGAACATGTCTACGGGCTAAATGGCATGATCCAGTTTGCAATGGAAGAAGTGGATCGGATTCCCTTTGTTTGACGACGAAAGAGTACACGGACCTTTCGATTAGAGCTTATTCGCTGTAGGCTGGACTGGATTGTGACCACAGTGAACGGTCAGAATTGTGCCCCATATGTCGTGCTTCTCTGCTTCATTCCGTAGACTGGCAGGTAACTTGACATCCTGCCAACATCAAGTTTGCATGTTGAGCTGTGCACTTTTCGTATCCATTCTGACGGCTATGCGGTCTTCGACCTCCTCGATGAGCTACTGACATACCCGTCGAGTGTTCTAGCTTACTACCGCCCCTTTCCGGTGAAAAGGTCACGTACTGAGACGTTCGGCGATCTGGTGACGGTTGGCGCAGGACTAGCAGCGAACATGACTATGACCACCGCCTCGTGTCCGCCAGGAGGCTTACCCCCTCACCGGTGTCATTTCAGCAACGTGGTGACCCTTCTCCCACCAGGATGCGCCCTGATTTGTTCCTCCTAAAAAGGCGCTTAAGAAGTGCCTCATGACGGGCAGTAGGTGCAAGCACTCCTGGTGCCGACCTCGCGGTGAACCTGAAACCTGAATTGTACCCTCCCCTGCATCCGTTCGACATGTCTAATAAAGTACTCGGTGTTCTCGTCATCGCGCGTAATGGTGACCGCGAAGAGTTTTATCAAGACCCAAAGACCTACGAACCATCTCCAACGAGAAGCACTCCACTCGGTGCAGTGAGTATTCCGCACATCCCTTTTACACATGAAGAAAGAGACCTTGGGTTCCCCTCACACAGGTCGAGTCTTGGCTTCTAGGTTCCGATCTCCGTTCGGAGTATCTGTCTCCGTCCTCTTCATCCCAAATCTCGGGTATCAAGCACAGTGTTGTGGACACCCGCCAGGTGCACTTCTATGCCAAAGCAGGGGGTGAGGGCGCCGCGATATTCGATTCTACTATGGCTCTACTCCAGGGTCTCTATCCTCCCAACCCCAATAATAAGATTACCCTTGCGAACGAGACGACTATAGTCGCACCACTTGGAGGATACCAATACATTCCCATCGAGACAGTCGAGCCCGCAAACGACCGCTCGTTAGAGCCTTGGACTGACTGTCTGGTAGGTACACGTTGTTTGCACTGTAGGCTGTCGCACGGTTTGCGTGAGGCTGATCGTTTGTTCAGGCATTCCAGCGACACGTCGCGGATGTATATGCTTCGCCAGAATTCAAGGCGGCTGCAAAGTCTGCTCAGTCCTTCTTCCGATCTATCAGGGACTATGTCTTTGGACGTCCCACGACTCTTGAGAACGCGGTGCGTTTCTTATAATTGAGTTATCGCTTACATATGTCCTCAGCTCGCCTGACAGGTGAACGTGTGTATCTTCCCTTGATATGACTTCTGGAGTTTGGGTTGAAGTCATCCTGCACGTTCAGATCTATGACTACATCAACACCCAACTTGTTCATAACCAAACGTATGCGTACCGTCTCCCACCAACACTAATCGATCAAGCGCGGAACTTTGCCAATTACCACGAGAGTGCGGTCTTTTCGGCCAAAGAACTCGGTGAGATCGGAAATTGTGAGTCGACCCTTCGTTATATTACGCGATGTTTTGCATGAGTACTGGATGCTAACTGTCCTGGCATCTGGTGTGCGACAGTGGCTGGCCGAACAATTTTACATCCGATCCTTGATTCGCTGGATCGTATCACCTTTAACGGTGATCCTCTCAAGTTCCTTCTGATCGAAACTAGCTATCAGCCTTTCATCTCCTTGTTCCACATGTTGGGACTGACCAAGGAGTATCCCGAACTTATTGCCATCCGTAAGTACCTCCAAAACCAAGCCAATCGAGCAGCCACCCTCACCTTATCTTCCGCAAAATGTAACCTACGAAACTTGTACACTTCGACTATCAACAAACCCCACTCGGCGCGTACAGCCAACTTCGCCTCCGCACTCGCCTTCGAAATCCGTCGCGGACCTGGCCCTGAGACACGCGATTTCTTGCGAATCAAGTTCAAGAATGGGAGTGAAGGCTTCCAGACGTACCATGCTTTTGGGCATAAAGCTGATATCCCTGTTACGGAGTTTGTGTATAAACTCGAGGTGTGTATTCACCTTTTTTTCCTTCGTCCTTATATTATGTCGGGATTTCGTGCATCGTGACTAACGGACTCCATCTGTCTTCTTCCATTTCTGCACGTACGACAGAACTACGCCATCACCTCCCAGAAACAGTGGAATGCAGCTTGTAACCTTCCATATGACGTTTACGCGACACCCAATGCGGCATATCCCACATTGGTGTCTGTAACCATCCAAGCTGTATTGGCTGCGGTGTTCTTCGTCGGTGTTCTTACATTAGTAAAGCAAGTGTGGAGGAGGCGTGGTGTCAAAAGTCACGAGGTAAGTGTGATACCTTTCCCTTGGCCACCGTTGCTTTCTTGTTGTGAGGGGCAAGTTGCTGACGGTGACTTGCTTCACAGCGGATTTCCTCGCATGTCCAGCCTGTGCCAACTGATGCGAAACGTAGTGTTGCGCTGTGAAGTGTACATAGTTCCTGCGTTACGTGCCCCGGATCTGGGTTTGTATTGATGATGTGCGAGTTGCATGTTGTTAATGGATATTCGTGTTTGTTTTAGCGTATAGAATAGTACGTGCTTTCAGATGTCAAGTGGACGGTGTCATTGCTTGTCAGCTGAAAGGATAAGTGGCCGGTTTGGCAATGAAATCCAGGTTGCATACTATAGAATGCGCAAGGTGAGTATTATTTTTGATTGCTGTTATAAACTAAGTTCATCATGATGGATCGGGGAGATCCCGGCGGACATTCCTCCACACTCGAGAAGTGGTCCTCTAGACCAGAAATGCACCGATAAACACACCAATGATCCCCACAACCACACTCATCGCCGCCCCTTTCACTCCTTCTCCGTTCCACATTTCTTTCATACTGATCCGCGCAGCCCTCACATCTCCGTTCCTCACAGCTCCTGTAATGATCGACACAGGTGTAATACTCGTTGGAAACGTCAGTGGTGAAGACGTCGTCGGTGGTGAAGGGAATGAGAGCGTTGTAGGGAGGGCGGGGATCGAGCCGGTGGCTGGACCAGGGTTGGTGAAAGCTGCGAGATTGCAGTATTGCTGAGCGAGGTTTTCGGCGACGTAGAGGTTGATGAGGCAGGATTGGGCAGTACAGTTGACGAGTGCCTGTGAAAATATGGGGCTTTTGTGGGAAAGACAATGGTGTGAGAAGGTGAGTAAGATAGAGGAGAGGAGACAGTTACTTGGAACAATAGCAGTTGACAGCAATAACGCTGGAGCAGTTTGCCGCATAAGCAGCATGAGCGAGACACAGGGTTACTATATTATATTTCGAAGCGCATCACTGACCAGTCAAGTGAGGTACGCACCACAAACAGGATACCCGGTCAACGGCGGGAACCCAGCCGTACTCGACGTCGTGACCGAGACCGGGTTCAGGGACTGGGACGGAACCCATGGAATGGGGGTTCCTCCAAATGGGGTGAGGTTAACAGAGACAGAGGTAGTCGTCTGTGTTTGGCCGTATAGAGGGATTGAAGTGGTAGTGGGCGCCGGCGTTAGGCCGTACTGCACTGAGTTTGGGTTTGGTGCTGCGGGGGGAGTTGGCGCTTCTCGGGTTCCGCAGGCTGTCGGTCCTCAGCGATATACATATCCCTGGCTTGGTCGAGTGACCGTGCAAGGACACACATTAGCTGTGTAAGAACGAGGAGTGCGGTGGTGAATCTCTGGTGCATCGTAATGACGTGGTCGAGAAGGAACCGTCAGCAGTGTCAGTTGGTTAGGGGGAACAAGACAGACCTTCTCCTCATCTTAGGCGGTTCGACGCCTGTCCGACCGGAAGAAGGGGCGGATGGCGGGACAACATAGGGGTATTTATCTTAAAATGGAAACCCGTGTCACGTGAATGAGTAGAGAATGCGCTGGCCAAGTGCACTGCAGGCGAGTGTCAGCATCGACGTCGTCGCAATGGCAGACTCTGTGGCAGCCAAGTCAACTTTTCTATGCATGTACATGAAGAATCACCCGGATACATTGGTGGCTTATGTCAAGCACTATGGAAAAGTGGCGGGGAACGTCACTTCGGCTGAAATGACAACCATCGATACCAAGGTTTGCTTTGCTATTGTTCAGCTTGTACTCGGCTACAAGGGATCGCTAGGGGATGACGCTCAGGTACAAGCTCAAGAGCGGAGGGGATGGTCAAGTCGTCGTGTCGTTCCAACCTCCCCTTTCAGGGTACGATGAGGTGAAGCCTCGGTTGCTGTCCATGAAGGCAGACGCTCAGGAAAGTCTTGGAATGGTGCGTCGTCGCTCGAATCTCCGTCTCGTCTTTTCAAGGGTGACGTGGATGCTTGTGCAGATCAAGGCACCCCGCCTCACAACCTTCCGTCTCTCATTGTCGATGGTCTATTCGTTCTTCATAGTCCTGTTTGGTTGCTCATATGCCACGGTGTATCCATCTCCCGGCACGTCTTTTCAAATACCCTTCACCACTCTTGAGATACCATCCAGCGTACTCGACGTGTTCTTTGCACCCATAAGGACGCTTGTCGATGTGACGGGTTACCGCCCATCTGTCCGAGTGGTGGCAGGTACCATGTTGGCACTTCATACACTGGAATCACTGTACACTTGGTCACTCTGCAAGCGATACGTGCGTGGCTGGAGCGTCAAGGTACGGCTTAGTTTAAGCACTACATTTATTCCAATCCGGCGCTGACTCGCTCCTGCTGCAATGCATATCTATTCCTTGATCGATACCTGTGATTTACATCGACGTCATCGTTGGGTGAGTCAGGCTACATATGTCGCGTCCACTTTCATTTTTGGTATGCCTGTCTGGATGGACATCCACCGTCGCGTCCAACAGAAACGGATCGAGAGCGTCATGAAGGCAGAGTAGTATGTTGCGCGATGATATGTGCACGTCTTGACGTTGCTGTGGGACGTTACAGAGCGATTCTTATAAACTCGGAGAGTACCAACTGTGGATCATGAAGGAACCATGGAAACAACATAGACAGGTATGACAAAAAGAATGGACTGACGTGTACAGTAACAACTGGGTGTTTCTTACGCAGCGCCGTGTTCAATACACCAGGATCCCTGTTCCCAAGTCTGATCACGTTTCACGTGAGAAGTGCCCTAGCCCCTGTTTCAAGGGTTCGCGCTCGCGCTGTCCCCTTGCCAACGCCATGATCGGTGAAGAGGTTAAGAGGCAGTGATATGATGAGTCTCAAACGTTTCGCCCCCCCCTACCGCATCCTTGCCAAGCACTTATTTTCGTAGTTCGTCCATTACAGCGTAGTCCCATCATACCCGCCGCTGATGACGCGCTTGACCTCCTGATCAAGTTCGCGCCACATCTGCTTGAGATTGTTCACGCGACCGTGGAGGTAATCTAGAATGCTATGGAAACCGCTATGCAACGTATGTATCACGGGTCAAGAGGAAAGCGCGTCCAAAATTAACTTTCGATGTGACATCCTAAGTCTCGGATTGGTCGTGACCGCGTGACCCACGGAGTGTCCAGTTGCACTGGTCTCTCTCCATGGGCATTTCACCAAACCTGTTTGGCCCAAAGTGCGGAAAAGGAGACCATCCGTCCTGCGATTGAACACTGCTGTGTCAATAAGCTCAGAGGAATATGATCGATCGTCGCGTTCAATGACGGCAGGAATGCCACTTTGAACTCTCACCTGTATCGGAGTGGCAGGCGTGAGGGTTGGGAGTTCCCAGGTCATAAGTACTATCATTTGCCACCAGATGCAAAATGGACATCACGTGCAAAATGACTTGCACAGCCAGCGATACTACAAATTTTTTAAATCTAATACTGCAAACATTTAAATTAGGGTGTATTTATGCAGATTAGATACTTAGTTTTAAGAAAAAGGTGTTGTGGAAGTCACAGAACCTCAAACATTGACGGACATCAGAGCAGAACATGCAATTTTAGGTACTTGTAACCAAGATCTAGTCCGATCTGTTGCAGTAAATTACACAGATTTTTCTGGGAAGGTGCACTAGGTCGACCTGAAGGTGCTCAGATATTCATTTCTGCAAATCAGACCATGAGAGACGTGTTATTCAAGAAACATTCTTCAAGTGTGACAAAAGGCTGGTTAGGGGTATCACGCTGGGGCCATCATTCACACTCCGATTCGGCAGCACTCAGTGTTTGCCCAGCCAAAACCAGTCGGACTACGCGGACTCCGAATATGGCCGGCATGCCGTGTGTGACAATCCGTGACGAAATCTTGCATCTGGTGTGAATTTTGACCCCTTCAGTTTGCATTGTTTCGGCTGTACTCAATTCATCACCAATGGCTATAAAACTTGAGAGGAATGTAGCTGAGACCTTATTCTACATATATATGAAATATAAAATATATCTGTTGAGTTGTTGCGAAGTTATTCAAGATCTCGCAAAAGTTTTGCATCTGGTGTCGAATGATAGTAAGCATGGATCATATATCATAAGCGGCTCGTGATCCTGCTTATTCATGACCAGTAGACCGTGGACATGTCACGTAACTGAGTAAGCGGCTATTGAAAACAACCAACTGCTACTGTGCTACGGTTGACCTTGAGGACGTCGCAGCTCTAAGTTTTTCTCTAGCTCTGCGATCCCGTGCGGTTGCGAATCTACCGAGAACTCTCGTTAAACTCGGTAGCCGACAGTACAACCTCTGATCCCAGACTCGTCAGCCCCTGGGACAGTGCCAATCTCCAAATACTGCTTGGCATGCAATGTATCACAGAAGACTGGCTAAATTACCTGACTAACATCTTTGGACCTTTTGCATTGCGGCCGAACTTAATGTAGTCTTGAGGTGAAGATAGCACCTCGTTTGGGCACAGTCTGATGGACCTGTTATAGTTGTACAAGACGCCATGGTCGTTATCACTGATAGTCGCGGTTTGCAAAGTTTTTGGCTAACGCATCATGACTTAATCTACAGTGGAGCTGGTGGAGCCTATTAGCGGCGGCTCATAAAGCATCTTCAGCATAGAACATTCGTTCAAGTAAACGAAACCTTTCCTAAAACAAGAATTGAATTGGGCACGTCCTTTTGGTAGATAGGCTCACGACAATCCCACGCAGTCGAGTGCGTGGTATCGGAGTAAAAACCAACGAACCGATTACCGTTATTTTAAGCGCTGTTGAGGACCGATGAAGAGCCCGTGGTACGGCCGGACTGTTAGTGCAGGTGACTTGATGAGATCCTCCAGTCGTTACTGCAGCTCGGCCCACTGCCGAAGAATAAGCACGACGTTTTTGGCACTTATTGCACAAGCACATGGCTGTGGCAAGCAAGTAAAACCTTATATCGATATGGCGTATCATTGCAGGTACTTCGCAGTACTACTACTATGTACATACATAACTTACACCCTATCTGCCTTGAGGCAGGCAGTGCAAGGGACCAAAAACATCTAGAATACGTCTGCCCAGATCAACTACCTCGCTCGTTTTGTGCTCTCTTTGAAGTAATAATTACAGATAAAGCCTACGCCACCCGAGTAACGGTGATATTAGAGGGATATAGAACAGCCCACGCTTCTACATCGTGGTCCGCGGGGCTGTCAAGAAGGTCATGGGCATTCTGCGTTGCTGCAACTGATTCGTACCGTTTCAATTCACTCACTCTCAGGTCTGACCGACTGAATATAGTCCTCTGGTTGAATGGCCAGTGGTTTTTGAGGACTTTTGGTCGCAGTTAGACGCCGGGCCGACGTACCTGGAGGATGGCTATGTCCTCGAGCCAGGCTATTCTCCATTTGGGCAATACGACTGGTCACGGCTATGGTTCTTCATGCCCCTCTTCGCCTCTCTTTTCGCCTGCACATGTATATATTGTTATCGGCAGCACCTGTCAACGGAGCGATCCCAGACGCCCATCGCTTGAAAGTATTTAAAGGCTATCCTGCAACTTGAGTTGACCTCGGGACTCGTGCTCGCTTCCTCTTCCACCTCTGTGCAGCGCCTGTAAACTTGCCTTACTTTTTCGTTGACTCCACCATCCGCAGAAAAATGTCTACACCATTAGCTGACGGTCGCCAACAACCACGAGTGGAGCAATATACTAAGTACTGGCAAAAGGACCTCACTCGTGAGAGCGATGTCGACAACAAGAACCGTCTCGACAAGTACACTGATGTCGTCAACGGTGCGTTCTGTTCTTCCCTTTGGCACCTGTGTAAAGGCTTATACCATCCGGTGTACAGGATACTATGATGGTGCGACAGAGTTGTACGAGTACGGCTGGGCACAGTCGTTCCACTTCTCGCGTTTCTACAAGGGCGAGGGCTTCGCTGCATCCTTAGCTCGTCACGAACATTATCTGTCCGCTAACATGGGCCTTCGGGCTGGCATGAGAGTGCTGGATGTTGGCTGCGGTGTTGGTGGACCGGCGCGTGAAATTGCCCGTTTCTCGGATGCCCACATCGTTGGTATCAACAACAACGAATTCCAACTCGGCCGCGCTCGCCGTTATGCCCAAAGGGCTGGTCTCTCCGACCAAATCACTTACGTGAAGGGTGACTTCATGAAGCTTTCAGAACAATTCGGCGAGAATTCCTTTGATGCCGGTACGTAAGGCTTTTACGTACATGAACATGGCCATTCACACCTGCGATTTAGTATACTGTATCGAGGCCACCGTCCATGCACCCACATGGGAGGGCGCCTACGGTGAAATCTTCAAGGTCCTCAAGCCTGGAGGTGTTGTAAGTATTCTTTCCGCTTCATCTTGCTCGTCCACTTATGCAATCATCTAGTTCGGTGTTTACGAATGGTGCATGACCGATGCCTGGGATCCATCTATTCCTTCCCACAAGGAACTTGCCCATCAGATTGAATTTGGCAGTGGCATTCCTGAACTCCGACCCTTGAAACTCGCACGTCAAGCCATGAAAAACGTGGGCTTCCAACTTGAGCACGAGGAGGATCTCGCCGACCGCCCGGACGAAGTCCCATGGTACTACCCTCTCGAAGGTGATATCTCGAAAGCTCAGACTGCCTGGGATTACGTCACTGTTTGGCGAATGAGCTGGAGTGGCAAGATCGTTACCCACACTGCTGTCAGATTTATGGAGTTGTTCGGTCTCCTGCCCAAGGGTACTTGGGAGGTGGGTGAGTCGCTCAAAGTTGCAGGAGACGCACTCGTCAAAGGAGGGCAGACCAAGGTCAGTCTTTATCGTCGAGTCCGGGAGCCGACTAGCTAATCTGTTGATCTACAGCTGTTCACGCCGATGTTCTTTATGATAGGCCGCAAGCCTGCTCTGACTAACTGATGGGTCGGACTATTAGTTATTATGTTTATACCATCCTTGATTCACGAGCCTTGCAATATGAGGAATTTTGATTGGTCTCTTTCTCATGGGGGTGTTATCCCCACCGTATATTATATACACGTGACTCGGTTGGCGGTTCCTTTTGAGACTGCATCGGCAACATGGCTATGGACGTTTGGTGACTCTCGGTCGTAGTACCCCCCCCCCCCCCCCCCATTAGATTGTTGAGTTGTTTTGCATTGTTTTCGTAGCTTGTGATATTACGTAATGCAATTTTTGATTAGAACAGCTTCGGGTGATGGCATACGCCGATGGGCTTACGGCGAAATAGATTGCTTTAAACCATGCGTCGTAAGTAATAAATCTGCAACCACGACCTCAGGTTTGTATCCTCGACGAGATGCAGAATCCCACTCCCGAGAGACATGTCTTTTCACTAAAAACCACGTTTGGTCTGCGCGTCGCGGACACGTTGCAGGACAATGCACCAGGAAGAGAAGACGTTGCAATACAATGTGCAGCATTGAAATACCCAGTCTCGGAGAGGGAAGAAGGGTTGACATTAGTGCTGACTCACGGACTGTCTAGTCGTATGTATCCCCCCTCTGAACGTTTTCATCACGAGCGCTTGACCTCAGAGTACAGACAAGGAGTGTTTCCACCCTACGGTTGTCGACCTTCTGCGATTGTACGCTGCTGGAACTCGTACCCATTGGATTAGAGAAGTATGGTTGGTCGACATGCCCAACCACGGTGAAAGTGCTGTTTTGAACCGCGCCTATCTCGAAGATCGACGGAGGAGAGGGCAGAAGGAGGGTTGGGATGGGATATGCAGTGCGTATTCATTTCTGTCATCGGCAATACCGTCCGTCATGCAATCCTACATCACAATTAAACAGATACGATGGATTATTCTGCCTATTTGAATGCATTTCTCTCTATACCGCAACTCCGAGGTCATCGGGTAGTCGTGATCGCTCACTCAGGAAGCTGCACGCCATGGTACGTTCCATTCACTCATCCATTCATGATTTATTCCTCCCTCCACGCATTTCAACTGCCTAGGACGCATGCACTCACGCACCCTGACCGCACTCATCCACACCCCTTTGCCCTCATACTGATCGAGCCGGTTTTCATGTTCCCGGACATGGAACCTACAGATCCTCGCGCTATCCATGGTGCTGCCAACGTGCGCGGCGTACTCTTCAAACGGGACAAGTGGTCTAGTCGTGCAGAAGCGAAACGGTGGTTACTGGGTATCAAGGCTGGAGATCCTGAGAGTCGACAAAGCAAGCGGTCGGATGTAGACGTTGGCAGGAGTTTGCAACCACCAAGGAATGCAAGCAAGACTGGAAACGACAAGGGAGGAAAGACTATATGGTCGAAATGGGATGATCTAGCGCTAGATCTGTTCGTGGTAAGTAGCTCATTATTGTTCGCAGGAAAGCGGCGGGTGTCTTGACCTAGCCCCGACATTCACACTGACATGCATATCTTATGTAAAGGAACACGCACTCGAAGAAGTGCACGAGCCAACGCTATCCCCTGTCAAATCGAGCTCCTATGTACGATCCACACTTCGCAAGGAGGAGGAGTCGCCGCTGTATGCGTGCACACAGCATACAGTCGAGCCTGCCCAGCTCACGCGTATGTGCACGGCTTTGACTCCGGAAAGTGGGAGAGGACGTAGCATGGGTGGTGTACATGTTATATGGGCTGAGTTAGAAGAGTTTATGTGCGTATCTTTTTTACCGGTGTCCTCGTCATTCCACTGCATCGTTTCATAGAACCAAACATGCTCAAGCCGAGATCCTCGACGCCATGTCTCATCGCGTCCTATCTCAACGCGTAGTGCCTGGTTCAGGTCACCTTGTAAGTTCATACTCCTCGTTTCCTTGCATTGTTTCGTTTTACCTTCTCTCGCCTCATGCCTATTTCTCATCCTGACGCTAACTAATGACCATGCTGACATTTATCTACCAAAACAGATACCACAAGAGAATCCGAGCGGGCTCGCGCATGCCCTCCACGATATACTGGGTGGTCACATAGCAGTTGCAGCGGGGCTTACCGTACGAGCTCCCCTGTGAGGTGGCAAAGTGGTTTTCGGAGGCGACATGGCGGTAGTGGTGGGTAGTGGTCCGTGATGGTAGCGGCAGTAGTAGTGATGGTGAGTGTAGAGCTTCCGGAACGCATGTGTCAGGGGAGAATTTCCCCGCCCCTATTTCACTTTGAGGGCAGTGTAGGATAAGATCATGCACGAGGTTGGCTTGGAAGCATTCAGTTTTCGAACTACCTTGGCTAGTAGGAGGTACGTCTGTATGTTTGTACGCTCTGGATATTGAATGGCAGTGCCTGGGCCGAGGAAGCATGAACGGTATGTATGACTTGTGAGTCTCCCATTAGTGTCGACGTGTGGTCGGACTAAATCATTTAATGCTGTCCATGATTTACACACGCGGAGGAGTAAGATGTACATCCCTATCCGTCCATGGATGCCCGACCCTGAACCCAGTACAAAGGGTTGTACGAGACAGGCAACCAGCCTACGCTATGTCAAATTTTCGTCATTGAAAGTCGCAAACGCTGCGAGACGACGATCGAAAACGGGCTCACTGATACATTTTCTAAACCAAGAGTCCAGTGAGTGCAGCCGAACGTGGTAGCGAGCACAGAGCAGGAGATGTGAAGGAACTGCTAGGCGTAGCACGAGGCAAATCAGAGGCCCCAGAATGTGTAACATGTCTACCTTCGTGCGGGCTTTCGTAACAGCGGAGTCAGCACTCCCAGCGGTGAAATGTCCTGATCTCCCTTGGTAGGTTCGATGAACGCTGTCAGGTGACTCTAACAACGAAAGGTCAGGTGCGATGAGCGTGCGAGCGGGCATTCTGCAACTTCCGGCACGAAATTCACCATCCTATACCTTGGGCGCCACTCGGCCATCGAATTGCACCAGATAATGCATCTACTTATGCCACGCAGACTCGGACATAAATGTCTCTAGCAATGCTATGGGAACCCGCATATTCTCTGAATCAGACAAGGCAACTAACATGATGATGTCGAACGTGACTCACAACTACTCCCACGGAAGAAATGTGCCAATCTCCTTAGGCCAAGTTGAACAGTACGGTACGTCCTTTTGTTACCTTGATATCTGTGTCAGATCATCTACGTCCTTCGCTGGCCCCTCTGCTGCATTCTCACCTTATTGACATTCACCCCGTCAGTATAAAGAAATTCGCTACACTCGTAAGCGATGAACAACACTCACC